>NEEC01000448.1:0-25504 GCA_002189035.1 Utricularia gibba | reverse complement strand
ATTTTTTATTTTAATATTTTTATTGGCTTTCGGTCTTTAGACATGATTCGGATCGAGTGGAGATGGTTTACTTGAAACTTGTGTTAACGCTCGATCCTTAGGAGCAATGTGGAGCGTGTTTACATTGCAAGGGCACACGGGCGTGGGTTGTGCGTAAACCACGCCCGTGTGGCATGGCATTGTAATGTATACACGTTCTAAATTGCTCCTAACGGTGGAACGCTAATTAAGATTTAAAATAAATGAATATGCACTCGATCCAAAGTATACCTAAGGATCTAAGGCTAATAAAAATATGAGAGTGAAAAATATACGCTCGATCCGCAGCATACCTAACGTTCGAATGCTAATAAAAAATATTAAAATAAAAAATACGCGCTCGATCCGCATTATACTTAAGGATCGAATGATAATAAAAATATTTAAAGTAAAAAAAATAGCAAATATGATCTGAATCATAACCAAGGATCGAATGCTAATTAAATTGACTAAAGTAAAAATACACACTCCATCCAAAGTACAACTGAGGATCAAATGGTAATAATTAAGTCAAAGAAGCTTTCACAGTTATCCTACGGTTTAATAAATAATGTATTTCAATTATTTATAATTTAATAAACCTATATCATATGATTATGATTAGAGATGGGCCTGGGTTGGATCCATTCAGGTTCGGACCCAACCCGATGAAATTCTGGGTATTACAGTTTGCATGACCCATGGGGTTGTCTTTCTGTTCAACCCGAACGGGTTAAACCCTACGGGTTTTGATTGGGCCCGAACCGAACCAAGGGTTTATCAATTTTATTTTTTATTTTTGGCTTATTGTATTTTATGGTTGTTTTTCTTTTTTTCCACGGCCGTATGGCCTTGTGGCTGCTGCTCGAGCACGCGGGCATTAACCAAGCCCATGTGGCCTCGTGGTGCTGCTGCGTATGCACACGGGCTGGGGGTCGCGCCGGGCATGAGCCCAAAGTCAGTTTTAGCCCGGCGAAAAAAGGGATGCATTTCTTAGCGTTGGGTTATCACGAGCCGCCTAATTTTTTTTCGTGGAACACCATCTAGTTTTGTGGGGGGGCGCTCTCGAGGGGCCCTTGGCTTGGCCCCGGGTTCGGTCTGGCTGATGAGCCCACTCTGGTCCCACTCGGCGAAAATCGTGACACATTTGTTGAAATTAGGATGTCACGTGCACCCAACACGGTTTTTTCAACAACACGCTTTATACTTGTGGAGACGCTCTCGGGGGGCACTCGAATCTTCCCATACGTCGTACCAGGCTCGAGCGTAAAGTCATTGTAGCCCGGCAAAGAAAGTGATGCATTTATTAACTTTGGGTTGTCACGAGCCGCCTAAATGGTTTTCCATGGAACACCTTCTAGTTTTGGGGGGAGGGGAGCGGGCGCTGCGCCTCGTCCGGGCCCCGGGAGCCCGGTCCCGTCCGACTCGAAAATCGTGATGCATTTGTTGAAGTTAGGATGTCACGAGAACCGCACACGGTTTTTTCAACAACACACTTTATACTTAAGGAGGAGCTCTCGGTGGGGCACCCTGATCGAGCCGGAGGTCGTGCCGAACTCAGGCCCAAAGTCAGCAGTAGCGCGCCAAAAAAAGTGATGCATTTATTAACGTTGGGTTGTGACGAGACGCGTATATGGTTTTTGAAGGAACACCTCCTCGTATTGAGGCGGGCGCTCTCGAGGGGCCCTTGGCCCGGGCCCCGGGTTCGGACGGGCTCATGGGCCCACTCGACGAAAATCATGATGCATTTGTTGAAATTGGGATGTCACGTGCACCCCACATTTGTTGAGCGAGGACGGCCAATTTTAGAGACTCGATGGGCCATTCTTCGATCAGCGTCCTACTATCTAGTTCAAACTCAAAGTCACATTATTCTTGCACAATTTCGTATGAATGAATATGGGATATGATCCGTTGGAAGCCCAAGTGTTAGAGAATTTTACTGAATCTGCTGAGCAAGGGTTGTGAGTTCATAACAGCTGTTGAAACCTCTCCAGGGTGGTGTGCGTGGCGTGATGAGCTTTCTACAATGACAAAAAAAATATTTTTATAATCATGTGATATATGTTTATTAAAATATAAATAATGTAAATACGTTAGTTATTAAAGCATATACTACATGTGAAAGTTTCTTAGTTTTTAATTTTATTAGCATTCGACCCTTAGTTATACTTTGGAGTGTGTGTTTTTATTTTAATCATTTTAATTAGCATTCGATCCTTGGTTAATTCCAATCGAGTGTATATTTTTTATTTGAACGATTCTATTTGCATTCGATTCTAAGATATGATGCGGATCGAGCGTATATTTTTTATTTTAATATTTTTATTGGCTTTCGGTCTTTAGACATGATTCGGATCGAGTGGAGATGGTTTACTTGAAACTTGTGTTAACGCTCGATCCTTAGGAGCAATGTGGAGCGTGTTTACATTGCAAGGGCACACGGGCGTGGGTTGTGCGTAAACCACGCCCGTGTGGCATGGCATTGTAATGTATACACGTTCTAAATTGCTCCTAACGGTGGAACGCTAATTAAGATTTAAAATAAATGAATATGCACTCGATCCAAAGTATACCTAAGGATCTAAGGCTAATAAAAATATGAGAGTGAAAAATATACGCTCGATCCGCAGCATACCTAACGTTCGAATGCTAATAAAAAATATTAAAATAAAAAATACGCGCTCGATCCGCATTATACTTAAGGATCGAATGATAATAAAAATATTTAAAGTAAAAAAATAGCAAATATGATCTGAATCATAACCAAGGATCGAATGCTAATTAAATTGACTAAAGTAAAAATACACACTCCATCCAAAGTACAACTGAGGATCAAATGGTAATAATTAAGTCAAAGAAGCTTTCACAGTTATCCTACGGTTTAATAAATAATGTATTTCAATTATTTATAATTTAAAAACCTATATCATATGATTATGATTAGAGATGGGCCTGGGTTGGATCCATTCAGGTTCGGACCCAACCCGATGAAATTCTGGGTATTACAGTTTGCATGACCCATGGGGTTGTCTTTCTGTTCAACCCGAACGGGTTAAACCCTACGGGTTTTGATTGGGCCCGAACCGAACCAAGGGTTTATCAATTTTATTTTTTATTTTTGGCTTATTGTATTTTATGGTTGTTTTTCTTTTTTCCCGGTATGGCCTTGTGGCTGCTGCTCGAGCACGCGGGCATTAACCAAGCCCATGTGGCCTCGTGGTGCTGCTGCGTATGCACACGGGCTGGGGGTCGCGCCGGGCATGAGCCCAAAGTCAGTTTTAGCCCGGCGAAAAAAGGGATGCATTTCTTAGCGTTGGTTTCACGAGCGCCTAATTTTTTTTCGTGGAACACATCTAGTTTTGTGGGGGGCGCTCTCGAGGGGCCCTTGGCTTGGGCCCCGGGTTCGGTCTGGCTGATGAGCCCACTCTGGTCCCACTCGGCGAAAATCGTGACACATTTGTTGAAATTAGGATGTCACGTGCACCCAACACGGTTTTTCAACAACACGCTTTATACTTGTGGAGACGCTCTCGGGGGGCACTCGAATCTTCCCATACGTCGTACCAGGCTCGAGCGTAAAGTCATTGTAGCCCGGCAAAGAAAGTGATGCATTTATTAACTTTGGGTTGTCACGAGCCGCCTAAATGGTTTTCCCACACCTTCTAGTTTGGGGGGGAGGGGAGCGGGCGCTGCGCCTCGTCCGGGCCCCGGGAGCCCGGTCCCGTCCGACTCGACGAAAATCGTGATGCATTTGTTGAAGTTAGGATGTCACGAGAACCGCACACGGTTTTTTTCAACAACACACTTTATACTTAAGGAGAGCTCTCGGTGGGGCACCCTGATCGAGCCGGAGGTCGTGCCGAACTCAGGCCCAAAGTCAGCAGTAGCGCGCCAAAAAAAGTGATGCATTTATTAACGTTGGGTTGTGACGAGACGCGTATATGGTTTTTGAAGGAACACCTCCTCGTATTGAGGCGGGCGCTCTCGAGGGGCCCTTGGCCCGGGCCCCGGGTTCGGACGGGCTCATGGGCCCACTCGACGAAAAATCATGATGCATTTGTTGAAATTGGGATGTCACGTGTTTTGAGCGAGGACGGCAATTTTAGAGACTCGATGGGCCATTCTTCGATCAGCGTCCTACTATCTAGTTCAAACTCAAAGTCACATTATTCTTGCACAATTTCGTATGAATGAATATGGGATATGATCCGTTGGAAGCCCAAGTGTTAGAGAATTTTACTGAATCTGCTGAGCAAGGGGTTGTGAGTTCATAACAGCTGTTGAAACCTCTCCAGGGTGGTGTGCGTGGCGTGATGAGCTTTCTACAATGACAAAAAAAATATTTTTATAATCATGTGATATATGTTTATTAAAATATAAATAATGTAAATACGTTAGTTATTAAAGCATATACTACATGTGAAAGTTTCTTAGTTTTTAATTTTATTAGCATTCTTAGTTTTTAATTTTATTAGCATTCGACCTTAGTTATACTTTGGATGGAGTGTGCATTTTTATTTTAATCATTTTAATTAGCATTCGATCCTTGGTTAAGATTCCAATCGAGTGTATTTTTTTATTTGAACGATTCTATTTGCATTCGATTCTAAGATATGATGCGGATCGAGCGTATATTTTTTATTTTAATATTTTTATTGGCTTTCGGTCTTTAGACATGATTCGGATCGAGTGGAGATGGTTTACTTGAAACTTGTGTTAACGCTCGATCCTTAGGAGCAATGTGGAGCGTGTTTACATTGCAAGGGCACACGGGCGTGGGTTGTGCGTAAACCACGCCGTGTGGCATGGCATTGTAATGTATACACGTTCTAAATTGCTCCTAACGGTGGAACGCTAATTAAGATTTAAAATAAATGAATATGCACTCGATCCAAAGTATACCTAAGGATCTAAGGCTAATAAAAATATGAGAGTGAAAATATACGCTCGATCCGCAGCATACCTAACGTTCGAATGCTAATAAAAAATATTAAAATAAAAAATACGCGCTCGATCCGCATTATACTTAAGGATCGAATGATAATAAAATATTTAAAGTAAAAAAATAGCAAATATGATCTGAATCATAACCAAGGATCGAATGCTAATTAAATTGACTAAAGTAAAAATACACACTCCATCCAAAGTACAACTGAGGATCAAATGGTAATAATTAAGTCAAAGAAGCTTTCACAGTTATCCTACGGTTTAATAAATAATGATTTCAATTATTTATAATTTAATAAACCTATATCATATGATTATGATTAGAGATGGGCCTGGGTTGGATCCATTCAGGTTCGGACCCAACCCGATGAAATTCTGGGTATTACAGTTTGCATGACCCATGGGGTTGTCTTTCTGTTCAACCCGAACGGGTTAAACCCTACGGGTTTTGATTGGGCCGAACCGAACCAAGGGTTTATCAATTTTATTTTTATTTTTGGCTTATTGTATTTTATGGTTGTTTTTCTTTTTTTCCACGGCCGTATGGCCTTGTGGCTGCTGCTCGAGCACGCGGGCATTAACCAAGCCCATGTGGCCTCGTGGTGCTGCTGCGTATGCACACGGGCTGGGGTCGCGCCGGGCATGAGCCAAAGTCAGTTTTAGCCCGGCGAAAAAAGGGATGCATTTCTTAGCGTTGGGTTATCACGAGCCGCCTAATTTTTTTTCGTGGAACACCATCTAGTTTTGTGGGGGGCTCTCGAGGGGCCCTTGGCTTGGGCCCGGGTTCGGTCTGGCTGATGAGCCCACTCTGGTCCCACTCGGCGAAAATCGTGACACATTTGTTGAAATTAGGATGTCACGTGCACCCAACACGGTTTTTTCAACAACACGCTTTATACTTGTGGAGACGCTCTCGGGGGGCACTCGAATCTTCCCATACGTCGTACCAGGCTCGAGCGTAAAGTCATTGTAGCCCGGCAAAGAAAGTGATGCATTTATTAACTTTGGGTTGTCACGAGCCGCCTAAATGGTTTTCCATGGAACACCTTCTAGTTTTGGGGGGGAGGGGAGCGGGCGCTGCGCCTCGTCCGGGCCCCGGGAGCCCGGTCCCGTCCGACTCGACGAAAATCGTGATGCATTTGTTGAAGTTAGGATGTCACGAGAACCGCACACGGTTTTTTTCAACAACACACTTTATACTTAAGGAGGAGCTCTCGGTGGGGCACCCTGATCGGGCCGGAGGTCGTGCCGAACTCAGGCCCAAAGTCAGCAGTAGCGCGCCAAAAAAAGTGATGCATTTATTAACGTTGGGTTGTGACGAGACGCGTATATGGTTTTTGAAGGAACACCTCCTCGTATTGAGGCGGGCGCTCTCGAGGGGCCTTGGCCCGGGCCCCGGGTTCGGACGGGCTCATGGGCCCACTCGACGAAAATCATGATGCATTTGTTGAAATTGGGATGTCACGTGCACCCCACATTTGTTGAGCGAGGACGGCCAATTTTAGAGACTCGATGGGCCATTCTTCGATCAGCGTCCTACTATCTAGTTCAAACTCAAAGTCACATTATTCTTGCACAATTTCGTATGAATGAATATGGGATATGATCCGTTGGAAGCCCAAGTGTTAGAGAATTTTTACTGAATCTGCTGAGCAAGGGTTGTGAGTTCATAACAGCTGTTGAAACCTCTCCAGGGTGGTGTGCGTGGCGTGATGAGCTTTCTACAATGACAAAAAAATATTTTTATAATCATGTGATATATGTTTTTAAAATATAAATAATGTAAATACGTTAGTTATTAAAGCATATACTACATGTGAAAGTTTCTTAGTTTTTAATTTTATTAGCATTCGACCTTAGTTATACTTTGGATGGAGTGTGCATTTTTATTTTAATCATTTTAATTAGCATTCGATCCTTGGTTAAGATTCCAATCGAGTGTATATTTTTTATTTGAACGATTCTATTTGCATTCGATTCTAAGATATGATGCGGATCGAGCGTATATTTTTTATTTTAATATTTTTATTGGCTTTCGGTCTTTAGACATGATTCGGATCGAGTGGAGATGGTTTACTTGAAACTTGTGTTAACGCTCGATCCTTAGGAGCAATGTGGAGCGTGTTTACATTGCAAGGGCACACGGGCGTGGGTTGTGCGTAAACCACGCCCGTGTGGCATGGCATTGTAATGTATACACGTTCTAAATTGCTCCTAACGGTGGAACGCTAATTAAGATTTAAAATAAATGAATATGCACTCGATCCAAAGTATACCTAAGGATCTAAGGCTAATAAAAATATGAGAGTGAAAAATATACGCTCGATCCGCAGCATACCTAACGTTCGAATGCTAATAAAATATTAAAATAAAAAATACGCGCTCGATCCGCATTATACTTAAGGATCGAATGATAATAAAAATATTTTAAAGTAAAAAAATAGCAAATATGATCTGAATCATAACCAAGGATCGAATGCTAATTAAATTGACTAAAGTAAAAATACACACTCCATCCAAAGTACAACTGAGGATCAAATGGTAATAATTAAGTCAAAGAAGCTTTCACAGTTATCCTACGGTTTAATAAATAATGTATTTCAATTATTTATAATTTAATAAACCTATATCATATGATTATGATTAGAGATGGGCCTGGGTTGGATCCATTCAGGTTCGGACCCAACCCGATGAAATTCTGGGTATTACAGTTTGCATGACCCATGGGGTTGTCTTTCTGTTCACCCGAACGGGTTAAACCCTACGGGTTTTGATTGGGCCGAACCGAACCAAGGTTTTAAATTTTATTTTTTATTTTTGGCTTATTGTATTTTATGGTTGTTTTTCTTTTTTTCCACGGCCGTATGGCCTTGTGGCTGCTGCTCGAGCACGCGGGCATTAACCAAGCCATGTGGCCTCGTGGTGCTGCTGCGTATGCACACGGGCTGGGGGTCGCGCCGGGCATGAGCCCAAAGTCAGTTTTAGCCCGGCGAAAAAAGGGATGCATTTCTTAGCGTTGGGTTATCACGAGCCGCCTAATTTTTTTTCGTGGAACACCATCTAGTTTTGTGGGGGCGCTCTCGAGGGGCCCTTGGCTTGGGCCCGGGTTCGGTCTGGCTGATGAGCCCACTCTGGTCCCACTCGGCGAAAATCGTGACACATTTGTTGAAATTAGGATGTCACGTGCACCCAACACGGTTTTTTCAACAACACGCTTTATACTTGTGGAGACGCTCTCGGGGGGCACTCGAATCTTCCCATACGTCGTACCAGGCTCGAGCGTAAAGTCATTGTAGCCCGGCAAAGAAAGTGATGCATTTATTAACTTTGGGTTGTCACGAGCCGCCTAAATGGTTTTCCATGGAAACCTTCTAGTTTTGGGGGGAGGGGAGCGGGCGCTGCGCCTCGTCCGGGCCCCGGGAGCCCGGTCCCGTCCGACTCGACGAAAATCGTGATGCATTTGTTGAAGTTAGGATGTCACGAGAACCGCACACGGTTTTTTTCAACAACACACTTTATACTTAAGGAGGAGCTCTCGGTGGGGCACCTGATCGAGCCGGAGGTCGTGCCGAACTCAGGCCCAAAGTCAGCAGTAGCGCGCCAAAAAAAGTGATGCATTTATTAACGTTGGGTTGTGACGAGACGCGTATATGGTTTTTGAAGGAACACCTCCTCGTATTGAGGCGGGCGCTCTCGAGGGGCCCTTGGCCGGGCCCGGGTTCGGACGGGCTCATGGGCCCACTCGACGAAAATCATGATGCATTTGTTGAAATTGGGATGTCACGTGCACCCACATTTGTTGAGCGAGGACGGCCAATTTTAGAGACTCGATGGGCCATTCTTCGATCAGCGTCCTACTATCTAGTTCAAACTCAAAGTCACATTATTCTTGCACAATTTCGTATGAATGAATATGGGATATGATCCGTTGGAAGCCAAGTGTTAGAGAATTTTACTGAATCTGCTGAGCAAGGGGTTGTGAGTTCATAACAGCTGTTGAAACCTCTCCAGGGTGGTGTGCGTGGCGTGATGAGCTTTCTACAATGACAAAAAAAATATTTTTATAATCATGTGATATATGTTTATTAAAATATAAATAATGTAAATACGTTAGTTATTAAAGCATATACTACATGTGAAAGTTTCTTAGTTTTTTAATTTTATTAGCATTCGACCCTTAGTTATACTTTGGATGGAGTGTGCATTTTTATTTTAATCATTTTAATTAGCATTCGATCCTTGGTTAAGATTCCAATCGAGTGTATATTTTTTATTTGAACGATTCTATTTGCATTCGATTCTAAGATATGATGCGGATCGAGCGTATATTTTTTATTTTAATATTTTTATTGGCTTTCGGTCTTTAGACATGATTCGGATCGAGTGGAGATGGTTTACTTGAAACTTGTGTTAACGCTCGATCCTTAGGAGCAATGTGGAGCGTGTTTACATTGCAAGGGCACGGGCGTGGGTTGTGCGTAAACCACGCCCGTGTGGCATGGCATTGTAATGTATACACGTTCTAAATTGCTCCTAACGGTGGAACGCTAATTAAGATTTAAAATAAATGAATATGCACTCGATCCAAAGTATACCTAAGGATCTAAGGCTAATAAAAATATGAGAGTGAAAAATATACGCTCGATCCGCAGCATACCTAACGTTCGAATGCTAATAAAAAATATTAAAATAAAAAATACGCGCTCGATCCGCATTATACTTAAGGATCGAATGATAATAAAAATATTTAAAGTAAAAAAATAGCAAATATGATCTGAATCATAACCAAGGATCGAATGCTAATTAAATTGACTAAAGTAAAAACACACTCCATCCAAAGTACAACTGAGGATCAAATGGTAATAATTAAGTCAAAGAAGCTTTCACAGTTATCCTACGGTTTAATAAATAATGTATTTCAATTATTTATAATTTAATAAACCTATATCATATGATTATGATTAGAGATGGGCCTGGGTTGGATCCATTCAGGTTCGGACCCAACCCGATGAAATTCTGGGTATTACAGTTTGCATGACCCATGGGGTTGTCTTTCTGTTCAACCCGAACGGGTTAAACCCTACGGGTTTTGATTGGGCCCGAACCGAACCAAGGGTTTATCAATTTTATTTTTTATTTTTGGCTTATTGTATTTTATGGTTGTTTTTCTTTTTTTCCACGGCCGTATGGCCTTGTGGCTGCTGCTCGAGCACGCGGGCATTAACCAAGCCCATGTGGCTCGTGGTGCTGCTGCGTATGCACACGGGCTGGGGGTCGCGCCGGGCATGAGCCCAAAGTCAGTTTTAGCCCGGCGAAAAAAGGGATGCATTTCTTAGCGTTGGGTTATCACGAGCCGCCTAATTTTTTTTCGTGGAACACCATCTAGTTTTGTGGGGGGCGCTCTCGAGGGGCCCTTGGCTTGGGCCCGGGTTCGGTCTGGCTGATGAGCCCACTCTGGTCCCACTCGGCGAAAATCGTGACACATTTGTTGAAATTAGGATGTCACGTGCACCCAACGGTTTTTTCAACAACACGCTTTATACTTGTGGAGACGCTCTCGGGGGGCACTCGAATCTTCCCATACGTCGTACCAGGCTCGAGCGTAAAGTCATTGTAGCCCGGCAAAGAAAGTGATGCATTTATTAACTTTGGGTTGTCACGAGCCGCCTAAATGGTTTTCCATGGAACACCTTCTAGTTTTGGGGGGGAGGGGAGCGGGCGCTGCGCCTCGTCCGGGCCCCGGGAGCCCGGTCCGTCCGACTCGACGAAAATCGTGATGCATTTGTTGAAGTTAGGATGTCACGAGAACCGCACCGGTTTTTTTCAACAACACACTTTATACTTAAGGAGGAGCTCTCGGTGGGGCACCCTGATCGAGCCGGAGGTCGTGCCGAACTCAGGCCCAAAGTCAGCAGTAGCGCGCCAAAAAAGTGATGCATTTATTAACGTTGGGTTGTGACGAGACGCGTATATGGTTTTTGAAGGAACACCTCCTCGTATTGAGGCGGGCGCTCTCGAGGGGCCCTTGGCCCGGGCCCCGGGTTCGGACGGGCTCATGGGCCCACTCGACGAAAATCATGATGCATTTGTTGAAATTGGGATGTCACGTGCACCCCACATTTGTTGAGCGAGGACGGCCAATTTTAGAGACTCGATGGGCCATTCTTCGATCAGCGTCCTACTATCTAGTTCAAACTCAAAGTCACATTATTCTTGCACAATTTCGTATGAATGAATATGGGATATGATCCGTTGGAAGCCCAAGTGTTAGAGAATTTTACTGAATCTGCTGAGCAAGGGGTTGTGAGTTCATAACAGCTGTTGAAACCTCTCCAGGGTGGTGTGCGTGGCGTGATGAGCTTTCTACAATGACAAAAAAAATATTTTTATAATCATGTGATATATGTTTATTAAAATATAAATAATGTAAATACGTTAGTTATTAAAGCATATACTACATGTGAAAGTTTCTTAGTTTTTAATTTTATTAGCATTCGACCTTAGTTATACTTTGGATGGAGTGTGCATTTTTATTTTAATCATTTTAATTAGCATTCGATCCTTGGTTAAGATTCAATCGAGTGTATATTTTTTATTTGAACGATTCTATTTGCATTCGATTCTAAGATATGATGCGGATCGAGCGTATATTTTTTATTTTAATATTTTTATTGGCTTTCGGTCTTTAGACATGATTCGGATCGAGTGGAGATGGTTTACTTGAAACTTGTGTTAACGCTCGATCCTTAGGAGCAATGTGGAGCGTGTTTACATTGCAAGGGCACACGGGCGTGGGTTGTGCGTAAACCACGCCGTGTGGCATGGCATTGTAATGTATACACGTTCTAATTGCTCCTAACGGTGGAACGCTAATTAAGATTTAAAATAAATGAATATGCACTCGATCCAAAGTATACCTAAGGATTAAGGCTAAATAAAAATATGAGAGTGAAAAATATACGCTCGATCCGCAGCATACTAAACGAAAAATAAATATTAAATAAAAATCGTCGAAATTATACTTAAGGATCGAATGATAATAAAAATTTAAAGTAAAAAATAGCAAATATGATCTGAATCATAACCAAGGATCGAATGCTAATTAAATTGACTAAAGTAAAAATACACACTCCATCCAAAGTACAACTGAGGATCAAATGGTAATAATTAAGTCAAAGAAGCTTTCACAGTTATCCTACGGTTTAATAAAATAATGTATTTCAATTATTTATAATTTAATAAACCTATATCATATGATTATGATTAGAGATGGGCCTGGGTTGGATCCATTCAGGTTCGGACCCAACCCGATGAAATTCTGGGTATTACAGTTTGCATGACCCATGGGGTTGTCTTTCTGTTCAACCCGAACGGGTTAAACCCTACGGGTTTTGATTGGGCCGAACCGAACCAAGGGTTTATCAATTTTATTTTTTATTTTTGGCTTATTGTATTTTATGGTTGTTTTCTTTTTTTCCACGGCCGTATGGCCTTGTGGCTGCTGCTCGAGCACGCGGGCATTAACCAAGCCATGTGGCCTCGTGGTGCTGCTGCGTATGCACACGGGCTGGGGGTCGCGCCGGGCATGAGCCCAAAGTCAGTTTTAGCCCGGCGAAAAAAGGGATGCATTTCTAGCGTTGGGTTATCACGAGCCGCCTAATTTTTTTTTCGTGGAACACCATCTAGTTTTGTGGGGGGGCGCTCTCGAGGGGCCTTGGCTTGGGCCCGGGTTCGGTCTGGCTGATGAGCCACTCTGGTCCCACTCGGCGAAAATCGTGACACATTTGTTGAAATTAGGATGTCACGTGCACCCAACACGGTTTTTCAACAACACGCTTTATACTTGTGGAGACGCTCTCGGGGGGCACTCGAATCTTCCATACGTCGTACCAGGCTCGAGCGTAAAGTCATTGTAGCCCGGCAAAGAAAGTGATGCATTTATTAACTTTGGGTTGTCACGAGCCGCCTAAATGGTTTTCCATGGAACACCTTCTAGTTTTGGGGGGAGGGGAGCGGGCGCTGCGCCTCGTCCGGGCCCGGGAGCCCGGTCCCGTCCGACTCGACGAAAATCGTGATGCATTTGTTGAAGTTAGGATGTCACGAGAACCGCACACGGTTTTTTTCAACAACACACTTTACTTAAGGAGGAGCTCTCGGTGGGGCACCCTGATCGAGCGGAGGTCGTGCCGAACTCAGGCCAAAGTCAGCAGTAGCGCGCCAAAAAAGTGATGCATTTATTAACGTTGGGTTGTGACGAGACGCGTATATGGTTTTTGAAGGAACACCTCCTCGTATTGAGGCGGGGCGCTCTCGAGGGGCCCTTGGCCGGGCCCGGGTTCGGACGGGCTCATGGGCCCACTCGACGAAAATCATGATGCATTTGTTGAAATTGGGATGTCACGTGCACCCCACATTTGTTGAGCGAGGACGGCCAATTTTAGAGACTCGATGGGCCATTCTTCGATCAGCGTCCTACTATCTAGTTCAAACTCAAAGTCACATTATTCTTGCACAATTTCGTATGAATGAATATGGGATATGATCCGTTGGAAGCCCAAGTGTTAGAGAATTTTACTGAATCTGCTGAGCAAGGGGTTGTGAGTTCATAACAGCTGTTGAAACCTCTCCAGGGTGGTGTGCGTGGCGTGATGAGCTTTCTACAATGACAAAAAAAATATTTTTATAATCATGTGATATATGTTTATTAAAATATAAATAATGTAAATACGTTAGTTATTAAAGCATATACTACATGTGAAAGTTTCTTAGTTTTTAATTTTATTAGCATTCGACCCTTAGTTATACTTTGGATGGAGTGTGCATTTTTATTTTAATCATTTTAATTAGCATTCGATCCTTGGTTAGATTCCAATCGAGTGTATATTTTTTATTTGAACGATTCTATTTGCATTCGATTCTAAGATATGATGCGGATCGAGCGTATATTTTTTATTTTAATATTTTTATTGGCTTTCGGTCTTTAGACATGATTCGGATCGAGTGGAGATGGTTTACTTGAAACTTGTGTTAACGCTCGATCCTTAGGAGCAATGTGGAGCGTGTTTACATTGCAAGGGCACACGGGCGTGGGTTGTGCGTAAACCACGCCCGTGTGGCATGGCATTGTAATGTATACACGTTCTAAATTGCTCCTAACGGTGGAACGCTAATTAAGATTTAAAATAAATGAATATGCACTCGATCCAAAGTATACCTAAGGATCTAAGGCTAATAAAAATATGAGAGTGAAAAAATACGCTCGATCCGCAGCATACCTAACGTTCGAATGCTAATAAAAAATATTAAAATAAAAAATACGCGCTCGATCCGCATTATACTTAAGGATCGAATGATAATAAAAATATTTAAAGTAAAAAAATAGCAAATATGATCTGAATCATAACCAAGGATCGAATGCTAATTAAATTGACTAAAGTAAAATACACACTCCATCCAAAGTACAACTGAGGATCAAATGGTAATAATTAAGTCAAAGAAGCTTTCACAGTTATCCTACGGTTTATAAATAATGTATTTCAATTATTTATAATTTAATAAACCTATATCATATGATTATGATTAGAGATGGGCTGGGTTGGATCCATTCAGGTTCGGACCCAACCCGATGAAATTCTGGGTATTACAGTTTGCATGACCCATGGGGTTGTCTTTCTGTTCAACCCGAACGGGTTAAACCTACGGGTTTTGATTGGGCCGAACCGAACCAAGGGTTTATCAATTTTATTTTTTATTTTTGGCTTATTGTATTTTATGGTTGTTTTCTTTTTTTCCACGGCCGTATGGCCTTGTGGCTGCTGCTCGAGCACGCGGGCATTAAAAGCCCATGTGGCCTCGTGGTGCTGCTGCGTATGCACACGGGCTGGGGGTCGCGCCGGGCATGAGCCCAAAGTCAGTTTTAGCCCGGCGAAAAAAGGGATGCATTTCTTAGCGTTGGGTTATCACGAGCCGCCTAATTTTTTTTCGTGGAACACCATCTAGTTTTGTGGGGGGGCGCTCTCGAGGGGCCCTTGGCTTGGGCCCGGGTTCGGTCTGGCTGATGAGCCCACTCTGGTCCCACTCGGCGAAAATCGTGACACATTTGTTGAAATTAGGATGTCACGTGCACCCAACACGGTTTTTTCAACAACACGCTTTATACTTGTGGAGACGCTCTCGGGGGGCACTCGAATCTTCCCATACGTCGTACCAGGCTCGAGCGTAAAGTCATTGTAGCCCGGCAAAGAAAGTGATGCATTTATTAACTTTGGGTTGTCACGAGCCGCCTAAATGGTTTTCCATGGAACACCTTCTAGTTTTGGGGGGGGGGAGCGGGCGCTGCGCCTCGTCCGGGCCCCGGGAGCCGGTCCCGTCCGACTCGACGAAAATCGTGATGCATTTGTTGAAGTTAGGATGTCACGAGAACCGCACACGGTTTTTTTCAACAACACACTTTATACTTAAGGAGGAGCTCTCGGTGGGGCACCCTGATCGAGCCGGAGGTCGTGCCGAACTCAGGCCCAAAGTCAGCAGTAGCGCGCCAAAAAAAGTGATGCATTTATTAACGTTGGGTTGTGACGAGACGCGTATATGGTTTTTGAAGGAACACCTCCTCGTATTGAGGCGGGCGCTCTCGAGGGGCCCTTGGCCCGGGCCGGGTTCGGACGGGCTCATGGGCCACTCGACGAAAATCATGATGCATTTGTTGAAATTGGGATGTCACGTGCACCCACATTTGTTGAGCGAGGACGGCCAATTTTAGAGACTCGATGGGCCATTCTTCGATCAGCGTCCTACTATCTAGTTCAAACTCAAAGTCACATTATTCTGCACATTTCGTATGAATGAATATGGGATATGATCCGTTGGAAGCCCAAGTGTTAGAGAATTTTACTGAATCTGCTGAGCAAGGGGTTGTGAGTTCATAACAGCTGTTGAAACCTCTCCAGGGTGGTGTGCGTGGCGTGATGAGCTTTCTACAATGACAAAAAAAATATTTTTATATCATGTGATATATGTTTATTAAAATATAAATAATGTAAATACGTTAGTTATTAAAGCATATACTACATGTGAAAGTTTCTTAGTTTTTAATTTTATTAGCATTCGACCCTTAGTTATACTTTGGATGGAGTGTGCATTTTTATTTTAATCATTTTAATTAGCATTCGATCCTTGGTTAAGATTCCAATCGAGTGTATATTTTTTATTTGAACGATTCTATTTGCATTCGATTCTAAGATATGATGCGGATCGAGCGTATATTTTTTATTTTAATATTTTTATTGGCTTTCGGTCTTTAGACATGATTCGGATCGAGTGGAGATGGTTTACTTGAAACTTGTGTTAACGCTCGATCCTTAGGAGCAATGTGGAGCGTGTTTACATTGCAAGGGCACACGGGCGTGGGTTGTGCGTAAACCACGCCCGTGTGGCATGGCATTGTAATGTATACACGTTCTAAATTGCTCCTAACGGTGGAACGCTAATTAAGATTTAAAATAAATGAATATGCACTCGATCCAAAGTATACCTAAGGATCTAAGGCTAATAAAAATATGAGAGTGAAAATATACGCTCGATCCGCAGCATACCTAACGTTCGAATGCTAATAAAAATATTAAAATAAAAAATACGCGCTCGATCCGCATTATAATTTAAGGATCGAATGATAATAAAAATATTTAAAGTAAAAAAATAGCAAATATGATCTGAATCATAACCAAGGATCGAATGCTAATTAAATTGACTAAAGTAAAAATACACACTCCATCCAAAGTACAACTGAGGATCAAATGGTAATAATTAAGTCAAAGAAGCTTTCACAGTTATCCTACGGTTTAATAAATAATGTATTTCAATTATTTATAATTTAATAAACCTATATCATATGATTATGATTAGAGATGGGCCTGGGTTGGATCCATTCAGGTTCGGACCCAACCGATGAAATTCTGGGTATTACAGTTTGCATGACCCATGGGGTTGTCTTTCTGTTCAACCCGAACGGGTTAAACCCTACGGGTTTTGATTGGGCCCGAACCGAACCAAGGGTTTATCAATTTTATTTTTATTTTTGGCTTATTGTATTTTATGGTTGTTTTTCTTTTTTTCCACGGCCGTATGGCCTTGTGGCTGCTGCTCGAGCAGCGGGGCATTAACCAAGCCCATGTGGCCTCGTGGTGCTGCTGCGTATGCACACGGGCTGGGGTCGCGCCGGGCATGAGCCCAAAGTCAGTTTTAGCCCGGCGAAAAAAGGGATGCATTTCTAGCGTTGGGTTATCACGACCGCCTAATTTTTTTCGTGGAACACCATCTAGTTTTGTGGGGGGCGCTCTCGAGGGGCCTTGGCTTGGGCCCGGGTTCGGTCTGGCTGATGAGCCACTCTGGTCCCACTCGGCGAAAATCGTGACACATTTGTTGAAATTAGGATGTCACGTGCACCCAACACGGTTTTTTCAACAACACGCTTTATACTTGTGGAGACGCTCTCGGGGGGGACTCGAATCTTCCCATACTCGTACCAGGCTCGAGCGTAAAGTCATTGTAGCCGGCAAGAAAGTGATGCATTTATTAACTTTGGGTTGTCACGAGCCGCTAAATGGTTTTCCATGGAACACCTTCTAGTTTTGGGGGGGAGGGGAGCGGCGCTGCGCCTCGTCCGGGCCCCGGGAGCCCGGTCCGTCCGACTCGACGAAAATCGTGATGCATTTGTTGAAGTTAGGATGTCACGAGAACCGCACACGGTTTTTTTCAACAACACACTTTATACTTAAGGAGGAGCTCTCGGTGGGGCACCTGATCGAGCCGGAGGTCGTGCCGAACTCAGGCCCAAAGTCAGCAGTAGCGCGCCAAAAAAGTGATGCATTTATTAACGTTGGGTTGTGACGAGACGCGTATATGGTTTTTGAAGGAACACCTCCTCGTATTGAGGCGGGCGCTCTCGAGGGGCCTTGGCCCGGGCCCCGGGTTCGGACGGGCTCATGGGCCCTCGACGAAAATCATGATGCATTTGTTGAAATTGGGATGTCACGTGCACCCCACATTTGTTGAGCGAGGACGGCCAATTTTAGAGACTCGATGGGCCATTCTTCGATCAGCGTCCTACTATCTAGTTCAAACTCAAAGTCACATTATTCTTGCACAATTTCGTATGAATGAATATGGGATATGATCCGTTGGAAGCCCAAGTGTTAGAGAATTTTACTGAATCTGCTGAGCAAGGGGTTGTGAGTTCATAACAGCTGTTGAAACCTCTCCAGGGTGGTGTGCGTGGCGTGATGAGCTTTCTACAATGACAAAAAAAAATATTTTTATAATCATGTGATATATGTTTATTAAAATATAAATAATGTAAATACGTTAGTTATTAAAGCATATACTACATGTGAAAGTTTCTTAGTTTTTAATTTTATTAGCATTCGACCCTTAGTTATACTTTGGATGGAGTGTGCATTTTTATTTTAATCATTTTAATTAGCATTCGATCCTTGGTTAAGATTCCAATCGAGTGTATATTTTTTATTTGAACGATTCTATTTGCATTCGATTCTAAGATATGATGCGGATCGAGCGTATATTTTTTATTTTAATATTTTTATTGGCTTTCGGTCTTTAGACATGATTCGGATCGAGTGGAGATGGTTTACTTGAAACTTGTGTTAACGCTCGATCCTTAGGAGCAATGTGGAGCGTGTTTACATTGCAAGGGCACACGGGCGTGGGTTGTGCGTAAACCACGCCCGTGTGGCATGGCATTGTAATGTATACACGTTCTAAATTGCTCCTAACGGTGGAACGCTAATTAAGATTTAAAATAAATGAATATGCACTCGATCCAAAGTATACCTAAGGATCTAAGGCTAATAAAAATATGAGAGTGAAAAATATACGCTCGATCCGCAGCATACCTAACGTTCGAATGCTAATAAAAAATATTAAAATAAAAAATACGCGCTCGATCCGCATTATACTTAAGGATCGAATGATAATAAAAATATTTAAAGTAAAAAATAGCAAATATGATCTGAATCATAACCAAGGATCGAATGCTAATTAAATTGACTAAAGTAAAAATACACACTCCATCCAAAGTACAACTGAGGATCAAATGGTAATAATTAAGTCAAAGAAGCTTTCACAGTTATCCTACGGTTTAATAAATAATGTATTTCAATTATTTATAATTTAATAACCTATATCATATGATTATGATTAGAGATGGCCTGGGTTGGATCCATTCAGGTTCGGACCCAACCCGATGAAATTCTGGGTATTACAGTTTGCATGACCCATGGGTTGTCTTTCTGTTCAACCCGAACGGGTTAAACCCTACGGGTTTTGATTGGGCCCGAACCGAACCAAGGGTTTATCAATTTTATTTTTTATTTTTGGCTTATTGTATTTTATGGTTGTTTTTCTTTTTTTCCACGGCCGTATGGCCTTGTGGCTGCTGCTCGAGCACGCGGGCATTAACCAAGCCCATGGCCTCGTGGTGCTGCTGCGTATGCACACGGGCTGGGGGTCGCGCCGGGCATGAGCCAAAGTCAGTTTTAGCCCGGCGAAAAAAGGGATGCATTTCTTAGCGTTGGGTTATCACGAGCCGCCTAATTTTTTTTCGTGGAACACCATCTAGTTTTGTGGGGGGGCGCTCTCGAGGGGCCCTTGGCTTGGGCCCCGGGTTCGGTCTGGCTGATGAGCCCACTCTGGTCCCACTCGGCGAAAATCGTGACACATTTGTTGAAATTAGGATGTCACGTGCACCCAACACGGTTTTTTCAACAACACGCTTTATACTTGTGGAGACGCTCTCGGGGGCACTCGAATCTTCCCATACGTCGTACCAGGCTCGAGCGTAAAGTCATTGTAGCCGGCAAAGAAAGTGATGCATTTATTAACTTTGGGTTGTCACGAGCCGCCTAAATGGTTTTCCATGGAACACCTTCTAGTTTTGGGGGGGAGGGGAGCGGGCGCTGCGCCTCGTCGGGCCCCGGGAGCCCGGTCCCGTCCGACTCGACGAAAATCGTGATGCATTTGTTGAAGTTAGGATGTCACGAGAACCGCACACGGTTTTTTTCAACAACACACTTTATACTTAAGGAGGAGCTCTCGGTGGGGCACCCTGATCGAGCCGGAGGTCGTGCGAACTCAGGCCCAAAGTCAGCAGTAGCGCGCCAAAAAAAAGTGATGCATTTATTAACGTTGGGTTGTGACGAGACGCGTATATGGTTTTTGAAGGAACACCTCCTCGTATTGAGGCGGGCGCTCTCGAGGGGCCCTTGGCCCGGGCCCCGGGTTCGGACGGGCTCATGGGCCCACTCGACGAAAATCATGATGCATTTGTTGAAATTGGGATGTCACGTGCACCCCACATTTGTTGAGCGAGGACGGCCAATTTTAGAGACTCGATGGGCCATTCTTCGATCAGCGTCCTACTATCTAGTTCAAACTCAAAGTCACATTATTCTTGCACATTTCGTATGAATGAATATGGGATATGATCCGTTGGAAGCCCAAGTGTTAGAGAATTTTACTGAATCTGCTGAGCAAGGGGTTGTGAGTTCATAACAGCTGTTGAAACCTCTCCAGGGTGGTGTGCGTGGCGTGATGAGCTTTCTACAATGACAAAAAAAATATTTTTATAATCATGTGATATATGTTTATTAAAATATAAATAATGTAAATACGTTAGTTATTAAAGCATATACTACATGTGAAAGTTTCTTAGTTTTTAATTTTATTAGCATTCGACCTTAGTTATACTTTGGATGGAGTGTGCATTTTTATTTTAATCATTTTAATTAGCATTCGATCCTTGTTTTCCAATCGAGTGTATATTTTTTATTTGAACGATTCTATTTGCATTCGATTCTAAGATATGATGCGGATCGAGCGTATATTTTTTATTTTAATATTTTTATTGGCTTTCGGTCTTTAGACATGATTCGGATCGAGTGGAGATGGTTTACTTGAAACTTGTGTTAACGCTCGATCCTTAGGAGCAATGTGGAGCGTGTTTACATTGCAAGGGCACACGGGCGTGGGTTGTGCGTAAACCACGCCCGGGGCATGGCATTGTAATGTATACACGTTCTAAATTGCTCCTAACGGTGGAACGCTAATTAAGATTTAAAATAAATGAATATGCACTCGATCCAAAGTATACCTAAGGATCTAAGGCTAATAAAAATATGAGAGTGAAAAATATACGCTCGATCCGCAGCATACCTAACGTTCGAATGCTAATAAAAAATACGCGCTCGATCCGCATTATACTTAAGGATCGAATGATAATAAAAATATTTAAAGTAAAAAAATAGCAAATATGATCTGAATCATAACCAAGGATCGAATGCTAATTAAATTGACTAAAGTAAAAATACACACTCCATCCAAAGTACAACTGAGGATCAAATGGTAATAATTAAGTCAAAGAAGCTTTCACAGTTATCCTACGGTTTAATAAATAATGTATTTCAATTATTTATAATTTAATAAACCTATATCATATGATTATGATTAGAGATGGGCCTGGGTTGGATCCATTCAGGTTCGGACCCAACCCGATGAAATTCTGGGTATTACAGTTTGCATGACCCATGGGGTTGTCTTTCTGTTCAACCCGAACGGGTTAAACCCTACGGGTTTTGATTGGGCCCGAACCGAACCAAGGGTTTATCAATTTTATTTTTTATTTTTGGCTTATTGTATTTTATGGTTGTTTTTCTTTTTTTCCACGGCCGTATGGCCTTGTGGCTGCTGCTCGAGCACGCGGGCATTAACCAAGCCATGTGGCCTCGTGGTGCTGCTGCGTATGCACACGGGCTGGGGGTCGCGCCGGGCATGAGCCCAAAGTCAGTTTTAGCCCGGCGAAAAAAGGGATGCATTTCTTAGCGTTGGGTTATCACGAGCCGCCTAATTTTTTTTCGTGGAACACCATCTAGTTTTGTGGGGGGCGCTCTCGAGGGGCCTTGGCTTGGGCCCCGGGTTCGGTCTGGCTGATGAGCCCACTCTGGTCCCACTCGGCGAAAATCGTGACACATTTGTTGAAATTAGGATGTCACGTGCACCCAACACGGTTTTTTCAACAACACGCTTTATACTTGTGGAGACGCTCTCGGGGGGCACTCGAATCTTCCCATACGTCGTACCAGGCTCGAGCGTAAAGTCATTGTAGCCCGGCAAAGAAAGTGATGCATTTATTAACTTTGGGTTGTCACGAGCCGCCTAAATGGTTTTCCATGGAACACCTTCTAGTTTTGGGGGGAGGGGAGCGGGCGCTGCGCCTCGTCCGGGCCCGGGAGCCCGGTCCCGTCCGACTCGACGAAAATCGTGATGCATTTGTTGAAGTTAGGATGTCACGAGAACCGCACACGGTTTTTTTCAACAACACACTTTATACTTAAGGAGGAGCTCTCGGTGGGGCACCCTGATCGAGCCGGAGGTCGTGCCGAACTCAGGCCCAAAGTCAGCAGTAGCGCGCCAAAAAAAGTGATGCATTTATTAACGTTGGGTTGTGACGAGACGCGTATATGGTTTTTGAAGGAACACCTCCTCGTATTGAGGCGGGCGCTCTCGAGGGGCCCTTGGCCGGGCCCCGGGTTCGGGACGGGCTCATGGGCCCACTCGACGAAAATCATGATGCATTTGTTGAAATTGGGATGTCACGTGCACCCCACATTTGTTGAGCGAGGACGGCCAATTTTAGAGACTCGATGGGCCATTCTTCGATCAGCGTCCTACTATCTAGTTCAAACTCAAAGTCACATTATTCTTGCACAATTTCGTATGAATGAATATGGGATATGATCCGTTGGAAGCCCAAGTGTTAGAGAATTTTACTGAATCTGCTGAGCAAGGGGTTGTGAGTTCATAACAGCTGTTGAAACCTCTCAGGGTGGTGTGCGTGGCGTGATGAGCTTTCTACAATGACAAAAAAAATATTTTTATAATCATGTGATATATGTTTATTAAAATATAAATAATGTAAATACGTTAGTTATTAAAGCATATACTACATGTGAAAGTTTCTTAGTTTTTAATTTTATTAGCATTCGACCCTTAGTTATACTTTGGATGGAGTGTGCATTTTTATTTTAATCATTTTAATTAGCATTCGATCCTTGGTTAAGATTCCAATCGAGTGTATATTTTTTATTTGAACGATTCTATTTGCATTCGATTCTAAGATATGATGCGGATCGAGCGTATATTTTTTATTTTAATATTTTTATTGGCTTTCGGTCTTTAGACATGATTCGGATCGAGTGGAGATGGTTTACTTGAAACTTGTGTTAACGCTCGATCCTTAGGAGCAATGTGGAGCGTGTTTACATTGCAAGGGCACACGGGCGTGGGTTGTGCGTAAACCACGCCCGTGTGGCATGGCATTGTAATGTATACACGTTCTAAATTGCTCCTAACGGTGGAACGCTAATTAAGATTTAAAATAAATGAATATGCACTCGATCCAAAGTATACCTAAGGATCTAAGGCTAATAAAAATATGAGAGTGAAAAATATACGCTCGATCCGCAGCATACCTAACGTTCGAATGCTAATAAAATAAAAAATACCGCTCGATCCGCATTATACTTAAGGATCGAATGATAATAAAAATATTTAAAGTAAAAAAATAGCAAATATGATCTGAATCATAACCAAGGATCGAATGCTAATTAAATTGACTAAAGTAAAAATACACACTCCATCCAAAGTACAACTGAGGATCAAATGGTAATAATTAAGTCAAAGAAGCTTTCACAGTTATCCTACGGTTTAATAAATAATGTTTCAATTATTTATAATTTAATAAACCTATATCATATGATTATGATTAGAGATGGGCCTGGGTTGGATCCATTCAGGTTCGGACCCAACCCGATGAAATTCTGGGTATTACAGTTTGCATGACCCATGGGGTTGTCTTTCTGTTCAACCCGAACGGGTTAAACCCTACGGGTTTTGATTGGGCCCGAACCGAACCAAGGGTTTATCAATTTTATTTTTTATTTTTGGCTTATTGTATTTTATGGTTGTTTTTCTTTTTTTCCACGGCCGTATGGCCTTGTGGCTGCTGCTCGAGCACGCGGGCATTAACCAAGCCCATGTGGCCTCGTGGTGCTGCTGCGTATGCACACGGGCTGGGGGTCGCGCCGGGCATGAGCCCAAAGTCAGTTTTAGCCCGGCGAAAAAAGGGATGCATTTCTTAGCGTTGGGTTATCACGAGCCGCCTAATTTTTTTTCGTGGAACACCATCTAGTTTTTGTGGGGGGGCGCTCTCGAGGGCCCTTGGCTTGGGCCCGGGTTCGGTCTGGCTGATGAGCCCACTCTGGTCCCACTCGGCGAAAATCGTGACACATTTGTTGAAATTAGGATGTCACGTGCACCCAACACGGTTTTTTCAACAACACGCTTTATACTTGTGGAGACGCTCTCGGGGGCACTCGAATCTTCCCATACGTCGTACCAGGCTCGAGCGTAAAGTCATTGTAGCCCGGCAAAGAAAGTGATGCATTTATTAACTTTGGGTTGTCACGAGCCGCCTAAATGGTTTTCCATGGAACACCTTCTAGTTTTGGGGGGGAGGGGAGCGGCGCGCTGCGCCTCGTCCGGGCCCGGGAGCCCGGTCCCGTCCGACTCGACGAAAATCGTGATGCATTTGTTGAAGTTAGGATGTCACGAGAACCGCACACGGTTTTTTTCAACAACACACTTTATACTTAAGGAGGAGCTCTCGGTGGGGCACCCTGATCGAGCCGGAGGTCGTGCCGAACTCAGGCCCAAAGTCAGCAGTAGCGCGCCAAAAAAGTGATGCATTTATTAACGTTGGGTTTGTGACGAGACGCGTATATGGTTTTTGAAGGAACACCTCCTCGTATTGAGGCGGGCGCTCTCGAGGGGCCCTTGGCCGGGCCCCGGGTTCGGACGGGCTCATGGGCCCACTCGACGAAAATCATGATGCATTTGTTGAAATTGGGATGTCACGTGCACCCCACATTTGTTGAGCGAGGACGGCCAATTTTAGAGACTCGATGGGCCATTCTTCGATCAGCGTCCTACTATCTAGTTCAAACTCAAAGTCACATTATTCTTGCACAATTTCGTATGAATGAATATGGGATATGATCCGTTGGAAGCCAAGTGTTAGAGAATTTTACTGAATCTGCTGAGCAAGGGGTTTGTGAGTTCATAACAGCTGTTGAAACTCTCCAGGGTGGTGTGCGTGGCGTGATGAGCTTTCTAATGACAAAAAAAATATTTTTATAATCATGTGATATATGTTTATTAAAATATAAATAATGTAAATACGTTAGTTATTAAAGCATATACTACATGTGAAAGTTTCTTAGTTTTTAATTTTATTAGCATTCGACCCTTAGTTATACTTTGGATGGAGTGTGCATTTTTATTTTAATCATTTTAATTAGCATTCGATCCTTGGTTAAGATTCCATCGAGTGTATATTTTTTATTTGAACGATTCTATTTGCATTCGATTCTAAGATATGATGCGGATCGAGCGTATATTTTTTATTTTA
>NEEC01000139.1:0-21373 GCA_002189035.1 Utricularia gibba | reverse complement strand
CCTACGGGTTTGATTGGGCCCGAACCGAACCAAGGTTTATCAATTTTATTTTTTATTTTTGGCTTATTGTATTTTATGGTTGTTTTTCTTTTTTTCCACGGCCGTATGGCCTTGTGGCTGCTGCTCGAGCACGCGGGCATTAACCAAGCCCATGTGGCCTCGTGGTGCTGCTGCGTATGCACACGGGCTGGGGGTCGCGCCGGGCATGAGCCCAAAGTCAGTTTTAGCCCGGCGAAAAAAGGGATGCATTTCTAAGCGTTGGGTTATCACGAGCCGCCTAATTTTTTTTCGTGGAACACCATCTAGTTTTGTGGGGGGCGCTCTCGAGGGGCCCTTGGCTTGGGCCCGGGTTCGGTCTGGCTGATGAGCCCACTCTGGTCCCACTCGGCGAAAATCGTGACACATTTGTTGAAATTAGGATGTCACGTGCACCCAACACGGTTTTTTCAACAACACGCTTTATACTTGTGGAGACGCTCTCGGGGGGGACTCGAATCTTCCCATACGTCGTACCAGGCTCGAGCGTAAAGTCATTGTAGCCCGTCAAAGAAAGTGATGCATTTATTAACTTTGGGTTGTCACGAGCCGCCTAAATGGTTTTCCATGGAAACACTTCTAGTTTTGGGGGGAGGGAGCGGGCGCTGCGCCTCGTCCGGGCCCCGGGAGCCCGGTCCCGTCCGACTCGACGAAAATCGTGATGCATTTGTTGAAGTTAGGATGTCACGAGAACCGCACACGGTTTTTTTTCAACAACACACTTTATACTTAAGGAGGAGCTCTCGGGGGGCACCCTGATCGGCCGGAGGTCGTGCCGAACTCGGGCCCAAAGTCAGCAGTAGCGCGCCAAAAAAAGTGATGCATTTATTAACGTTGGGTTGTGACGAGACGCGTATATGGTTTTTGAAGGAACACCTCCTCGTATTGAGGCGGGCGCTCTCGAGGGGCCCTTGGCCCGGGCCCCGGGTTCGGACGGGCTCATGGGCCCACTCGACGAAAATCATGATGCATTTGTTGAAATTGGGATGTCACGTGCACCCCACATTTGTTGAGCGAGGACGGCCAATTTTAGAGACTCGATGGGCCATTCTTCGATCAGCGTCCTACTATCTAGTTCAAACTCAAAGTCACATTATTCTTGCACAATTTCGTATGAATGAATATGGGATATGATCCGTTGGAAGCCCAAGTGTTAGAGAATTTTACTGAATCTGCTGAGCAAGGGGTTGTGAGTTCATAACAGCTGTTGAAACCTCTCCAGGGTGGTGTACGTGGCGTGATGACCTTTCTACAATGACAAAAAAATATTTTTATAATCATGTGATATACGTTTATTAAAATATAAATAATGTAAATACGTTAGTTATTAAAGCATATACTACATGTGAAAGTTTCTTAGTTTTTAATTTTATTAGCATTCGACCCTTAGTTATACTTTGGATGGAGTGTGCATTTTTATTTTAATCATTTTAATTAGCATTCGATCCTTGGTTAAGATTCCAATCGAGTGTATATTTTTATTTGAACGATTCTATTTGCATTCGATTCTAAGATATGATGCGGATCGAGCGTATATTTTTTATTTTAATATTTTATTGGCTTTCGGTCTTTAGACATGATCGGATCGAGTGGAGATGGTTTACTTGAAACTTGTGTTAACGCTCGATCCTTAGGAGCAATGTGGAGCGTGTTTACATTGCAAGGGCACACGGGCGTGGGTTGTGCGTAAACCACGCCCGTGTGGCATGGCATTGTAATGTATACACGTTCTAAATTGCTCCTAACGGTGGAACGCTAATTAAGATTTAAAATAAATGAATATGCACTCGATCCAAAGTATACCTAAGGATCTAAGGCTAATAAAAATATGAGAGTGAAAAATATACGCTCGATCCGCAGCATACCTAACGTTCGAATGCTAATAAAAAATATTAAAATAAAAAAATACGCGCTCGATCCGCATTATACTTAAGGATCGAATGATAATAAAAATATTTAAAGTAAAAAAATAGCAAATATGATCTGAATCATAACCAAGGATCGAATGCTAATTAAATTGACTAAAGTAAAAATACACACTCCATCCAAAGTACAACTGAGGATCAAATGGTAATAATTAAGTCAAAGAAGCTTTCACAGTTATCCTACGGTTTAATAAATAATGTATTTCAATTATTTATAATTTAATAAACCTATATCATATGATTATGATTAGAGATGGGCCTGGGTTGGATCCATTCAGGTTCGGACCCAACCCGATGAAATTCTGGGTATTACAGTTTGCATGACCCATGGGGTTGTCTTTCTGTTCAACCCGAACGGGTTAAACCCTACGGGTTTTGATTGGGCCCGAACCGAACCAAGGGTTTATCAATTTTATTTTTTATTTTTGGCTTATTGTATTTTATGGTTGTTTTTCTTTTTTTCCACGGCCGTATGGCCTTGTGGCTGCTGCTCGAGCACGCGGGCATTAACCAAGCCCATGTGGCCTCGTGGTGCTGCTGCGTATGCACACGGGCTGGGGGTCGCGCCGGGCATGAGCCCAAAGTCAGTTTTAGCCCGGCGAAAAAAGGGATGCATTTCTTAGCGTTGGGTTATCACGAGCCGCCTAATTTTTTTTCGTGGAACACCATCTAGTTTTGTGGGGGGCGCTCTCGAGGGGCCCTTGGCTTGGGCCCGGGTTCGGTCTGGCTGATGAGCCCACTCTGGTCCCACTCGGCGAAAATCGTGACACATTTGTTGAAATTAGGATGTCACGTGCACCCAACACGGTTTTTTCAACAACACGCTTTATACTTGTGGAGACGCTCTCGGGGGGCACTCGAATCTTCCCATACGTCGTACCAGGCTCGAGCGTAAAGTCATTGTAGCCCGGCAAAGAAAGTGATGCATTTATTAACTTTGGGTTGTCACGAGCCGCCTAAATGGTTTTCCATGGAACACCTTCTAGTTTTGGGGGGAGGGGAGCGGGCGCTGCGCCTCGTCCGGGCCCCGGGAGCCCGGTCCCGTCCGACTCGACGAAAATCGTGATGCATTTGTTGAAGTTAGGATGTCACGAGAACCGCACACGGTTTTTTTCAACAACACACTTTATACTTAAGGAGGAGCTCTCGGGGGCACCCTGATCGAGCCGGAGGTCGTGCCGAACTCAGGCCCAAAGTCAGCAGTAGCGCGCCAAAAAAAGTGATGCATTTATTAACGTTGGGTTGTGACGAGACGCGTATATGGTTTTTGAAGGAACACCTCCTCGTATTGAGGCGGGCGCTCTCGAGGGGCCCTTGGCCCGGGCCCCGGGTTCGGACGGGCTCATGGGCCCACTCGACGAAAATCATGATGCATTTGTTGAAATTGGGATGTCACGTGCACCCCACATTTGTTGAGCGAGGACGGCCAATTTTAGAGACTCGATGGGCCATTCTTCGATCAGCGTCCTACTATCTAGTTCAAACTCAAAGTCACATTATTCTTGCACAATTTCGTATGAATGAATATGGGATATGATCCGTTGGAAGCCCAAGTGTTAGAGAATTTTACTGAATCTGCTGAGCAAGGGGTTGTGAGTTCATAACAGCTGTTGAAACCTCTCCAGGGTGGTGTGCGTGGCGTGATGAGCTTTCTACAATGACAAAAAAAATATTTTTATAATCATGTGATATATGTTTATTAAAATATAAATAATGTAAATACGTTAGTTATTAAAGCATATACTACATGTGAAAGTTTCTTAGTTTTTAATTTTATTAGCATTCGACCCTTAGTTATACTTTGGATGGAGTGTGCATTTTTATTTTAATCATTTTAATTAGCATTCGATCCTTGGTTAAGATTCCAATCGAGTGTATATTTTTTATTTGAACGATTCTATTTGCATTCGATTCTAAGATATGATGCGGATCGAGCGTATATTTTTTATTTTAATATTTTTATTGGCTTTCGGTCTTTAGACATGATTCGGATCGAGTGGAGATGGTTTACTTGAAACTTGTGTTAACGCTCGATCCTTAGGAGCAATGTGGAGCGTGTTTACATTGCAAGGGCACACGGGCGTGGGTTGTGCGTAAACCACGCCCGTGTGGCATGGCATTGTAATGTATACACGTTCTAAATTGCTCCTAACGGTGGAACGCTAATTAAGATTTAAAATAAATGAATATGCACTCGATCCAAAGTATACCTAAGGATCTAAGGCTAATAAAAATATGAGAGTGAAAAATATACGCTCGATCCGCAGCATACCTAACGTTCGAATGCTAATAAAAATATTAAAATAAAAAATACGCGCTCGATCCGCATTATACTTAAGGATCGAATGATAATAAAAATATTTAAAGTAAAAAAATAGCAAATATGATCTGAATCATAACCAAGGATCGAATGCTAATTAAATTGACTAAAGTAAAAATACACACTCCATCCAAAGTACAACTGAGGATCAAATGGTAATAATTAAGTCAAAGAAGCTTTCACAGTTATCCTACGGTTTAATAAATAATGTATTTCAATTATTTATAATTTAATAAACCTATATCATATGATTATGATTAGAGATGGGCCTGGGTTGGATCCATTCAGGTTCGGACCCAACCCGATGAAATTCTGGGTATTACAGTTTGCATGACCCATGGGGTTGTCTTTCTGTTCAACCCGAACGGGTTAAACCCTACGGGTTTTGATTGGGCCCGAACCGAACCAAGGGTTTATCAATTTTATTTTTTATTTTTGGCTTATTGTATTTTATGGTTGTTTTTCTTTTTTTCCACGGCCGTATGGCCTTGTGGCTGCTGCTCGAGCACGCGGGCATTAACCAAGCCCATGTGGCCTCGTGGTGCTGCTGCGTATGCACACGGGCTGGGGGTCGCGCCGGGCATGAGCCCAAAGTCAGTTTTAGCCCGGCGAAAAAAGGGATGCATTTCTTAGCGTTGGGTTATCACGAGCCGCCTAATTTTTTTTCGTGGAACACCATCTAGTTTTGTGGGGGGGCGCTCTCGAGGGGCCCTTGGCTTGGGCCCCGGGTTCGGTCTGGCTGATGAGCCCACTCTGGTCCCACTCGGCGAAAATCGTGACACATTTGTTGAAATTAGGATGTCACGTGCACCCAACACGGTTTTTTCAACAACACGCTTTATACTTGTGGAGACGCTCTCGGGGGGCACTCGAATCTTCCCATACGTCGTACCAGGCTCGAGCGTAAAGTCATTGTAGCCCGGCAAAGAAAGTGATGCATTTATTAACTTTGGGTTGTCACGAGCCGCCTAAATGGTTTTCCATGGAACACCTTCTAGTTTTGGGGGGGAGGGAGCGGGCGCTGCGCCTCGTCCGGGCCCCGGGAGCCCGGTCCCGTCCGACTCGACGAAAATCGTGATGCATTTGTTGAAGTTAGGATGTCACGAGAACCGCACACGGTTTTTTTCAACAACACACTTTATACTTAAGGAGGAGCTCTCGGTGGGGCACCCTGATCGGCCGGAGGTCGTGCCGAACTCAGGCCCAAAGTCAGCAGTAGCGCGCCAAAAAAAGTGATGCATTTATTAACGTTGGGTTGTGACGAGACGCGTATATGGTTTTTGAAGGAACACCTCCTCGTATTGAGGCGGGCGCTCTCGAGGGGCCCTTGGCCCGGGCCCCGGGTTCGGACGGGCTCATGGGCCCACTCGACGAAAATCATGATGCATTTGTTGAAATTGGGATGTCACGTGCACCCCACATTTGTTGAGCGAGGACGGCCAATTTTAGAGACTCGATGGGCCATTCTTCGATCAGCGTCCTACTATCTAGTTCAAACTCAAAGTCACATTATTCTTGCACAATTTCGTATGAATGAATATGGGATATGATCCGTTGGAAGCCCAAGTGTTAGAGAATTTTACTGAATCTGCTGAGCAAGGGGTTGTGAGTTCATAACAGCTGTTGAAACCTCTCCAGGGTGGTGTGCGTGGCGTGATGAGCTTTCTACAATGACAAAAAAAATATTTTTATAATCATGTGATATATGTTTATTAAAATATAAATAATGTAAATACGTTAGTTATTAAAGCATATACTACATGTGAAAGTTTCTTAGTTTTTAATTTTATTAGCATTCGACCCTTAGTTATACTTTGGATGGAGTGTGCATTTTTATTTTAATCATTTTAATTAGCATTCGATCCTTGGTTAAGATTCCAATCGAGTGTATATTTTTTATTTGAACGATTCTATTTGCATTCGATTCTAAGATATGATGCGGATCGAGCGTATATTTTTTATTTTAATATTTTTATTGGCTTTCGGTCTTTAGACATGATTCGGATCGAGTGGAGATGGTTTACTTGAAACTTGTGTTAACGCTCGATCCTTAGGAGCAATGTGGAGCGTGTTTACATTGCAAGGGCACACGGGCGTGGGTTGTGCGTAAACCACGCCCGTGTGGCATGGCATTGTAATGTATACACGTTCTAAATTGCTCCTAACGGTGGAACGCTAATTAAGATTTAAAATAAATGAATATGCACTCGATCCAAAGTATACCTAAGGATCTAAGGCTAATAAAAATATGAGAGTGAAAAATATACGCTCGATCCGCAGCATACCTAACGTTCGAATGCTAATAAAAAATATTAAAATAAAAAATACGCGCTCGATCCGCATTATACTTAAGGATCGAATGATAATAAAAATATTTAAAGTAAAAAAATAGCAAATATGATCTGAATCATAACCAAGGATCGAATGCTAATTAAATTGACTAAAGTAAAAATACACACTCCATCCAAAGTACAACTGAGGATCAAATGGTAATAATTAAGTCAAAGAAGCTTTCACAGTTATCCTACGGTTTAATAAATAATGTATTTCAATTATTTATAATTTAATAAACCTATATCATATGATTATGATTAGAGATGGGCCTGGGTTGGATCCATTCAGGTTCGGACCCAACCCGATGAAATTCTGGGTATTACAGTTTGCATGACCCATGGGGTTGTCTTTCTGTTCAACCCGAACGGGTTAAACCCTACGGGTTTTGATTGGGCCCGAACCGAACCAAGGGTTTATCAATTTTATTTTTTATTTTTGGCTTATTGTATTTTATGGTTGTTTTTCTTTTTTTCCACGGCCGTATGGCCTTGTGGCTGCTGCTCGAGCACGCGGGCATTAACCAAGCCCATGTGGCCTCGTGGTGCTGCTGCGTATGCACACGGGCTGGGGGTCGCGCCGGGCATGAGCCCAAAGTCAGTTTTAGCCCGGCGAAAAAAGGGATGCATTTCTTAGCGTTGGGTTATCACGAGCCGCCTAATTTTTTTTCGTGGAACACCATCTAGTTTTGTGGGGGGGCGCTCTCGAGGGGCCCTTGGCTTGGGCCCCGGGTTCGGTCTGGCTGATGAGCCCACTCTGGTCCCACTCGGCGAAAATCGTGACACATTTGTTGAAATTAGGATGTCACGTGCACCCAACACGGTTTTTTCAACAACACGCTTTATACTTGTGGAGACGCTCTCGGGGGGCACTCGAATCTTCCCATACGTCGTACCAGGCTCGAGCGTAAAGTCATTGTAGCCCGGCAAAGAAAGTGATGCATTTATTAACTTTGGGTTGTCACGAGCCGCCTAAATGGTTTTCCATGGAACACCTTCTAGTTTTGGGGGGGAGGGGAGCGGGCGCTGCGCCTCGTCCGGGCCCCGGGAGCCCGGTCCCGTCCGACTCGACGAAAATCGTGATGCATTTGTTGAAGTTAGGATGTCACGAGAACCGCACACGGTTTTTTTCAACAACACACTTTATACTTAAGGAGGAGCTCTCGGTGGGGCACCCTGATCGAGCCGGAGGTCGTGCCGAACTCAGGCCCAAAGTCAGCAGTAGCGCGCCAAAAAAAGTGATGCATTTATTAACGTTGGGTTGTGACGAGACGCGTATATGGTTTTTGAAGGAACACCTCCTCGTATTGAGGCGGGCGCTCTCGAGGGGCCCTTGGCCCGGGCCCCGGGTTCGGACGGGCTCATGGGCCCACTCGACGAAAATCATGATGCATTTGTTGAAATTGGGATGTCACGTGCACCCCACATTTGTTGAGCGAGGACGGCCAATTTTAGAGACTCGATGGGCCATTCTTCGATCAGCGTCCTACTATCTAGTTCAAACTCAAAGTCACATTATTCTTGCACAATTTCGTATGAATGAATATGGGATATGATCCGTTGGAAGCCCAAGTGTTAGAGAATTTTACTGAATCTGCTGAGCAAGGGGTTGTGAGTTCATAACAGCTGTTGAAACCTCTCCAGGGTGGTGTGCGTGGCGTGATGAGCTTTCTACAATGACAAAAAAAATATTTTTATAATCATGTGATATATGTTTATTAAAATATAAATAATGTAAATACGTTAGTTATTAAAGCATATACTACATGTGAAAGTTTCTTAGTTTTTAATTTTATTAGCATTCGACCCTTAGTTATACTTTGGATGGAGTGTGCATTTTTATTTTAATCATTTTAATTAGCATTCGATCCTTGGTTAAGATTCCAATCGAGTGTATATTTTTTATTTGAACGATTCTATTTGCATTCGATTCTAAGATATGATGCGGATCGAGCGTATATTTTTTATTTTAATATTTTTATTGGCTTTCGGTCTTTAGACATGATTCGGATCGAGTGGAGATGGTTTACTTGAAACTTGTGTTAACGCTCGATCCTTAGGAGCAATGTGGAGCGTGTTTACATTGCAAGGGCACACGGGCGTGGGTTGTGCGTAAACCACGCCCGTGTGGCATGGCATTGTAATGTATACACGTTCTAAATTGCTCCTAACGGTGGAACGCTAATTAAGATTTAAAATAAATGAATATGCACTCGATCCAAAGTATACCTAAGGATCTAAGGCTAATAAAAATATGAGAGTGAAAAATATACGCTCGATCCGCAGCATACCTAACGTTCGAATGCTAATAAAAAATATTAAAATAAAAAATACGCGCTCGATCCGCATTATACTTAAGGATCGAATGATAATAAAAATATTTAAAGTAAAAAAATAGCAAATATGATCTGAATCATAACCAAGGATCGAATGCTAATTAAATTGACTAAAGTAAAAATACACACTCCATCCAAAGTACAACTGAGGATCAAATGGTAATAATTAAGTCAAAGAAGCTTTCACAGTTATCCTACGGTTTAATAAATAATGTATTTCAATTATTTATAATTTAATAAACCTATATCATATGATTATGATTAGAGATGGGCCTGGGTTGGATCCATTCAGGTTCGGACCCAACCCGATGAAATTCTGGGTATTACAGTTTGCATGACCCATGGGGTTGTCTTTCTGTTCAACCCGAACGGGTTAAACCCTACGGGTTTTGATTGGGCCCGAACCGAACCAAGGGTTTATCAATTTTATTTTTTATTTTTGGCTTATTGTATTTTATGGTTGTTTTTCTTTTTTTCCACGGCCGTATGGCCTTGTGGCTGCTGCTCGAGCACGCGGGCATTAACCAAGCCCATGTGGCCTCGTGGTGCTGCTGCGTATGCACACGGGCTGGGGGTCGCGCCGGGCATGAGCCCAAAGTCAGTTTTAGCCCGGCGAAAAAAGGGATGCATTTCTTAGCGTTGGGTTATCACGAGCCGCCTAATTTTTTTTCGTGGAACACCATCTAGTTTTGTGGGGGGGCGCTCTCGAGGGGCCCTTGGCTTGGGCCCCGGGTTCGGTCTGGCTGATGAGCCCACTCTGGTCCCACTCGGCGAAAATCGTGACACATTTGTTGAAATTAGGATGTCACGTGCACCCAACACGGTTTTTTCAACAACACGCTTTATACTTGTGGAGACGCTCTCGGGGGGCACTCGAATCTTCCCATACGTCGTACCAGGCTCGAGCGTAAAGTCATTGTAGCCCGGCAAAGAAAGTGATGCATTTATTAACTTTGGGTTGTCACGAGCCGCCTAAATGGTTTTCCATGGAACACCTTCTAGTTTTGGGGGGAGGGGAGCGGGCGCTGCGCCTCGTCCGGGCCCCGGGAGCCCGGTCCCGTCCGACTCGACGAAAATCGTGATGCATTTGTTGAAGTTAGGATGTCACGAGAACCGCACACGGTTTTTTTCAACAACACACTTTATACTTAAGGAGGAGCTCTCGGTGGGGCACCCTGATCGAGCCGGAGGTCGTGCCGAACTCAGGCCCAAAGTCAGCAGTAGCGCGCCAAAAAAAGTGATGCATTTATTAACGTTGGGTTGTGACGAGACGCGTATATGGTTTTTGAAGGAACACCTCCTCGTATTGAGGCGGGCGCTCTCGAGGGGCCCTTGGCCCGGGCCCCGGGTTCGGACGGGCTCATGGGCCCACTCGACGAAAATCATGATGCATTTGTTGAAATTGGGATGTCACGTGCACCCCACATTTGTTGAGCGAGGACGGCCAATTTTAGAGACTCGATGGGCCATTCTTCGATCAGCGTCCTACTATCTAGTTCAAACTCAAAGTCACATTATTCTTGCACAATTTCGTATGAATGAATATGGGATATGATCCGTTGGAAGCCCAAGTGTTAGAGAATTTTACTGAATCTGCTGAGCAAGGGGTTGTGAGTTCATAACAGCTGTTGAAACCTCTCCAGGGTGGTGTGCGTGGCGTGATGAGCTTTCTACAATGACAAAAAAAATATTTTTATAATCATGTGATATATGTTTATTAAAATATAAATAATGTAAATACGTTAGTTATTAAAGCATATACTACATGTGAAAGTTTCTTAGTTTTTAATTTTATTAGCATTCGACCCTTAGTTATACTTTGGATGGAGTGTGCATTTTTATTTTAATCATTTTAATTAGCATTCGATCCTTGGTTAAGATTCCAATCGAGTGTATATTTTTTATTTGAACGATTCTATTTGCATTCGATTCTAAGATATGATGCGGATCGAGCGTATATTTTTTATTTTAATATTTTTATTGGCTTTCGGTCTTTAGACATGATTCGGATCGAGTGGAGATGGTTTACTTGAAACTTGTGTTAACGCTCGATCCTTAGGAGCAATGTGGAGCGTGTTTACATTGCAAGGGCACACGGGCGTGGGTTGTGCGTAAACCACGCCCGTGTGGCATGGCATTGTAATGTATACACGTTCTAAATTGCTCCTAACGGTGGAACGCTAATTAAGATTTAAAATAAATGAATATGCACTCGATCCAAAGTATACCTAAGGATCTAAGGCTAATAAAAATATGAGAGTGAAAAATATACGCTCGATCCGCAGCATACCTAACGTTCGAATGCTAATAAAAAATATTAAAATAAAAAATACGCGCTCGATCCGCATTATACTTAAGGATCGAATGATAATAAAAATATTTAAAGTAAAAAAATAGCAAATATGATCTGAATCATAACCAAGGATCGAATGCTAATTAAATTGACTAAAGTAAAAATACACACTCCATCCAAAGTACAACTGAGGATCAAATGGTAATAATTAAGTCAAAGAAGCTTTCACAGTTATCCTACGGTTTAATAAATAATGTATTTCAATTATTTATAATTTAATAAACCTATATCATATGATTATGATTAGAGATGGGCCTGGGTTGGATCCATTCAGGTTCGGACCCAACCCGATGAAATTCTGGGTATTACAGTTTGCATGACCCATGGGGTTGTCTTTCTGTTCAACCCGAACGGGTTAAACCCTACGGGTTTTGATTGGGCCCGAACCGAACCAAGGGTTTATCAATTTTATTTTTTATTTTTGGCTTATTGTATTTTATGGTTGTTTTTCTTTTTTTCCACGGCCGTATGGCCTTGTGGCTGCTGCTCGAGCACGCGGGCATTAACCAAGCCCATGTGGCCTCGTGGTGCTGCTGCGTATGCACACGGGCTGGGGGTCGCGCCGGGCATGAGCCCAAAGTCAGTTTTAGCCCGGCGAAAAAAGGGATGCATTTCTTAGCGTTGGGTTATCACGAGCCGCCTAATTTTTTTTCGTGGAACACCATCTAGTTTTGTGGGGGGGCGCTCTCGAGGGGCCCTTGGCTTGGGCCCCGGGTTCGGTCTGGCTGATGAGCCCACTCTGGTCCCACTCGGCGAAAATCGTGACACATTTGTTGAAATTAGGATGTCACGTGCACCCAACACGGTTTTTTCAACAACACGCTTTATACTTGTGGAGACGCTCTCGGGGGGCACTCGAATCTTCCCATACGTCGTACCAGGCTCGAGCGTAAAGTCATTGTAGCCCGGCAAAGAAAGTGATGCATTTATTAACTTTGGGTTGTCACGAGCCGCCTAAATGGTTTTCCATGGAACACCTTCTAGTTTTGGGGGGGAGGGGAGCGGGCGCTGCGCCTCGTCCGGGCCCCGGGAGCCCGGTCCCGTCCGACTCGACGAAAATCGTGATGCATTTGTTGAAGTTAGGATGTCACGAGAACCGCACACGGTTTTTTTCAACAACACACTTTATACTTAAGGAGGAGCTCTCGGTGGGGCACCCTGATCGAGCCGGAGGTCGTGCCGAACTCAGGCCCAAAGTCAGCAGTAGCGCGCCAAAAAAAGTGATGCATTTATTAACGTTGGGTTGTGACGAGACGCGTATATGGTTTTTGAAGGAACACCTCCTCGTATTGAGGCGGGCGCTCTCGAGGGGCCCTTGGCCCGGGCCCCGGGTTCGGACGGGCTCATGGGCCCACTCGACGAAAATCATGATGCATTTGTTGAAATTGGGATGTCACGTGCACCCCACATTTGTTGAGCGAGGACGGCCAATTTTAGAGACTCGATGGGCCATTCTTCGATCAGCGTCCTACTATCTAGTTCAAACTCAAAGTCACATTATTCTTGCACAATTTCGTATGAATGAATATGGGATATGATCCGTTGGAAGCCCAAGTGTTAGAGAATTTTACTGAATCTGCTGAGCAAGGGGTTGTGAGTTCATAACAGCTGTTGAAACCTCTCCAGGGTGGTGTGCGTGGCGTGATGAGCTTTCTACAATGACAAAAAAAATATTTTTATAATCATGTGATATATGTTTATTAAAATATAAATAATGTAAATACGTTAGTTATTAAAGCATATACTACATGTGAAAGTTTCTTAGTTTTTAATTTTATTAGCATTCGACCCTTAGTTATACTTTGGATGGAGTGTGCATTTTTATTTTAATCATTTTAATTAGCATTCGATCCTTGGTTAAGATTCCAATCGAGTGTATATTTTTTATTTGAACGATTCTATTTGCATTCGATTCTAAGATATGATGCGGATCGAGCGTATATTTTTTATTTTAATATTTTTATTGGCTTTCGGTCTTTAGACATGATTCGGATCGAGTGGAGATGGTTTACTTGAAACTTGTGTTAACGCTCGATCCTTAGGAGCAATGTGGAGCGTGTTTACATTGCAAGGGCACACGGGCGTGGGTTGTGCGTAAACCACGCCCGTGTGGCATGGCATTGTAATGTATACACGTTCTAAATTGCTCCTAACGGTGGAACGCTAATTAAGATTTAAAATAAATGAATATGCACTCGATCCAAAGTATACCTAAGGATCTAAGGCTAATAAAAATATGAGAGTGAAAAATATACGCTCGATCCGCAGCATACCTAACGTTCGAATGCTAATAAAAAATATTAAAATAAAAAATACGCGCTCGATCCGCATTATACTTAAGGATCGAATGATAATAAAAATATTTAAAGTAAAAAAATAGCAAATATGATCTGAATCATAACCAAGGATCGAATGCTAATTAAATTGACTAAAGTAAAAATACACACTCCATCCAAAGTACAACTGAGGATCAAATGGTAATAATTAAGTCAAAGAAGCTTTCACAGTTATCCTACGGTTTAATAAATAATGTATTTCAATTATTTATAATTTAATAAACCTATATCATATGATTATGATTAGAGATGGGCCTGGGTTGGATCCATTCAGGTTCGGACCCAACCCGATGAAATTCTGGGTATTACAGTTTGCATGACCCATGGGGTTGTCTTTCTGTTCAACCCGAACGGGTTAAACCCTACGGGTTTTGATTGGGCCCGAACCGAACCAAGGGTTTATCAATTTTATTTTTTATTTTTGGCTTATTGTATTTTATGGTTGTTTTTCTTTTTTTCCACGGCCGTATGGCCTTGTGGCTGCTGCTCGAGCACGCGGGCATTAACCAAGCCCATGTGGCCTCGTGGTGCTGCTGCGTATGCACACGGGCTGGGGGTCGCGCCGGGCATGAGCCCAAAGTCAGTTTTAGCCCGGCGAAAAAAGGGATGCATTTCTTAGCGTTGGGTTATCACGAGCCGCCTAATTTTTTTTCGTGGAACACCATCTAGTTTTGTGGGGGGGCGCTCTCGAGGGGCCCTTGGCTTGGGCCCCGGGTTCGGTCTGGCTGATGAGCCCACTCTGGTCCCACTCGGCGAAAATCGTGACACATTTGTTGAAATTAGGATGTCACGTGCACCCAACACGGTTTTTTCAACAACACGCTTTATACTTGTGGAGACGCTCTCGGGGGCACTCGAATCTTCCCATACGTCGTACCAGGCTCGAGCGTAAAGTCATTGTAGCCCGGCAAAGAAAGTGATGCATTTATTAACTTTGGGTTGTCACGAGCCGCCTAAATGGTTTTCCATGGAACACCTTCTAGTTTTGGGGGGGAGGGGAGCGGGCGCTGCGCCTCGTCCGGGCCCCGGGAGCCCGGTCCCGTCCGACTCGACGAAAATCGTGATGCATTTGTTGAAGTTAGGATGTCACGAGAACCGCACACGGTTTTTTTCAACAACACACTTTATACTTAAGGAGGAGCTCTCGGGGGGCACCCTGATCGAGCCGGAGGTCGTGCCGAACTCAGGCCCAAAGTCAGCAGTAGCGCGCCAAAAAAAGTGATGCATTTATTAACGTTGGGTTGTGACGAGACGCGTATATGGTTTTTGAAGGAACACCTCCTCGTATTGAGGCGGGCGCTCTCGAGGGGCCCTTGGCCCGGGCCCCGGGTTCGGACGGGCTCATGGGCCCACTCGACGAAAATCATGATGCATTTGTTGAAATTGGGATGTCACGTGCACCCCACATTTGTTGAGCGAGGACGGCCAATTTTAGAGACTCGATGGGCCATTCTTCGATCAGCGTCCTACTATCTAGTTCAAACTCAAAGTCACATTATTCTTGCACAATTTCGTATGAATGAATATGGGATATGATCCGTTGGAAGCCCAAGTGTTAGAGAATTTTACTGAATCTGCTGAGCAAGGGGTTGTGAGTTCATAACAGCTGTTGAAACCTCTCCAGGGTGGTGTGCGTGGCGTGATGAGCTTTCTACAATGACAAAAAAAATATTTTTATAATCATGTGATATATGTTTATTAAAATATAAATAATGTAAATACGTTAGTTATTAAAGCATATACTACATGTGAAAGTTTCTTAGTTTTTAATTTTATTAGCATTCGACCCTTAGTTATACTTTGGATGGAGTGTGCATTTTTATTTTAATCATTTTAATTAGCATTCGATCCTTGGTTAAGATTCCAATCGAGTGTATATTTTTTATTTGAACGATTCTATTTGCATTCGATTCTAAGATATGATGCGGATCGAGCGTATATTTTTTATTTTAATATTTTTATTGGCTTTCGGTCTTTAGACATGATTCGGATCGAGTGGAGATGGTTTACTTGAAACTTGTGTTAACGCTCGATCCTTAGGAGCAATGTGGAGCGTGTTTACATTGCAAGGGCACACGGGCGTGGGTTGTGCGTAAACCACGCCCGTGTGGCATGGCATTGTAATGTATACACGTTCTAAATTGCTCCTAACGGTGGAACGCTAATTAAGATTTAAAATAAATGAATATGCACTCGATCCAAAGTATACCTAAGGATCTAAGGCTAATAAAAATATGAGAGTGAAAAATATACGCTCGATCCGCAGCATACCTAACGTTCGAATGCTAATAAAAAATATTAAAATAAAAAATACGCGCTCGATCCGCATTATACTTAAGGATCGAATGATAATAAAAATATTTAAAGTAAAAAAATAGCAAATATGATCTGAATCATAACCAAGGATCGAATGCTAATTAAATTGACTAAAGTAAAAATACACACTCCATCCAAAGTACAACTGAGGATCAAATGGTAATAATTAAGTCAAAGAAGCTTTCACAGTTATCCTACGGTTTAATAAATAATGTATTTCAATTATTTATAATTTAATAAACCTATATCATATGATTATGATTAGAGATGGGCCTGGGTTGGATCCATTCAGGTTCGGACCCAACCCGATGAAATTCTGGGTATTACAGTTTGCATGACCCATGGGGTTGTCTTTCTGTTCAACCCGAACGGGTTAAACCCTACGGGTTTTGATTGGGCCCGAACCGAACCAAGGGTTTATCAATTTTATTTTTTATTTTTGGCTTATTGTATTTTATGGTTGTTTTTCTTTTTTTCCACGGCCGTATGGCCTTGTGGCTGCTGCTCGAGCACGCGGGCATTAACCAAGCCCATGTGGCCTCGTGGTGCTGCTGCGTATGCACACGGGCTGGGGGTCGCGCCGGGCATGAGCCCAAAGTCAGTTTTAGCCCGGCGAAAAAAGGGATGCATTTCTTAGCGTTGGGTTATCACGAGCCGCCTAATTTTTTTTCGTGGAACACCATCTAGTTTTGTGGGGGGGCGCTCTCGAGGGGCCCTTGGCTTGGGCCCCGGGTTCGGTCTGGCTGATGAGCCCACTCTGGTCCCACTCGGCGAAAATCGTGACACATTTGTTGAAATTAGGATGTCACGTGCACCCAACACGGTTTTTTCAACAACACGCTTTATACTTGTGGAGACGCTCTCGGGGGGCACTCGAATCTTCCCATACGTCGTACCAGGCTCGAGCGTAAAGTCATTGTAGCCCGGCAAAGAAAGTGATGCATTTATTAACTTTGGGTTGTCACGAGCCGCCTAAATGGTTTTCCATGGAACACCTTCTAGTTTTGGGGGGAGGGGAGCGGGCGCTGCGCCTCGTCCGGGCCCCGGGAGCCCGGTCCCGTCCGACTCGACGAAAATCGTGATGCATTTGTTGAAGTTAGGATGTCACGAGAACCGCACACGGTTTTTTTCAACAACACACTTTATACTTAAGGAGGAGCTCTCGGTGGGGCACCCTGATCGAGCCGGAGGTCGTGCCGAACTCAGGCCCAAAGTCAGCAGTAGCGCGCCAAAAAAAGTGATGCATTTATTAACGTTGGGTTGTGACGAGACGCGTATATGGTTTTTGAAGGAACACCTCCTCGTATTGAGGCGGGCGCTCTCGAGGGGCCCTTGGCCCGGGCCCCGGGTTCGGACGGGCTCATGGGCCCACTCGACGAAAATCATGATGCATTTGTTGAAATTGGGATGTCACGTGCACCCCACATTTGTTGAGCGAGGACGGCCAATTTTAGAGACTCGATGGGCCATTCTTCGATCAGCGTCCTACTATCTAGTTCAAACTCAAAGTCACATTATTCTTGCACAATTTCGTATGAATGAATATGGGATATGATCCGTTGGAAGCCCAAGTGTTAGAGAATTTTACTGAATCTGCTGAGCAAGGGGTTGTGAGTTCATAACAGCTGTTGAAACCTCTCCAGGGTGGTGTGCGTGGCGTGATGAGCTTTCTACAATGACAAAAAAAATATTTTTATAATCATGTGATATATGTTTATTAAAATATAAATAATGTAAATACGTTAGTTATTAAAGCATATACTACATGTGAAAGTTTCTTAGTTTTTAATTTTATTAGCATTCGACCCTTAGTTATACTTTGGATGGAGTGTGCATTTTTATTTTAATCATTTTAATTAGCATTCGATCCTTGGTTAAGATTCCAATCGAGTGTATATTTTTTATTTGAACGATTCTATTTGCATTCGATTCTAAGATATGATGCGGATCGAGCGTATATTTTTTATTTTAATATTTTTATTGGCTTTCGGTCTTTAGACATGATTCGGATCGAGTGGAGATGGTTTACTTGAAACTTGTGTTAACGCTCGATCCTTAGGAGCAATGTGGAGCGTGTTTACATTGCAAGGGCACACGGGCGTGGGTTGTGCGTAAACCACGCCCGTGTGGCATGGCATTGTAATGTATACACGTTCTAAATTGCTCCTAACGGTGGAACGCTAATTAAGATTTAAAATAAATGAATATGCACTCGATCCAAAGTATACCTAAGGATCTAAGGCTAATAAAAATATGAGAGTGAAAAATATACGCTCGATCCGCAGCATACCTAACGTTCGAATGCTAATAAAAATATTAAAATAAAAATACGCGCTCGATCCGCATTATACTTAAGGATCGAATGATAATAAAAATATTTAAAGTAAAAAAATAGCAAATATGATCTGAATCATAACCAAGGATCGAATGCTAATTAAATTGACTAAAGTAAAAATACACACTCCATCCAAAGTACAACTGAGGATCAAATGGTAATAATTAAGTCAAAGAAGCTTTCACAGTTATCCTACGGTTTAATAAATAATGTATTTCAATTATTTATAATTTAATAAACCTATATCATATGATTATGATTAGAGATGGGCCTGGGTTGGATCCATTCAGGTTCGGACCCAACCCGATGAAATTCTGGGTATTACAGTTTGCATGACCCATGGGGTTGTCTTTCTGTTCAACCCGAACGGGTTAAACCCTACGGGTTTTGATTGGGCCCGAACCGAACCAAGGGTTTATCAATTTTATTTTTTATTTTTGGCTTATTGTATTTTATGGTTGTTTTTCTTTTTTTCCACGGCCGTATGGCCTTGTGGCTGCTGCTCGAGCACGCGGGCATTAACCAAGCCCATGTGGCCTCGTGGTGCTGCTGCGTATGCACACGGGCTGGGGGTCGCGCCGGGCATGAGCCCAAAGTCAGTTTTAGCCCGGCGAAAAAAGGGATGCATTTCTTAGCGTTGGGTTATCACGAGCCGCCTAATTTTTTTTCGTGGAACACCATCTAGTTTTGTGGGGGGGCGCTCTCGAGGGGCCCTTGGCTTGGGCCCCGGGTTCGGTCTGGCTGATGAGCCCACTCTGGTCCCACTCGGCGAAAATCGTGACACATTTGTTGAAATTAGGATGTCACGTGCACCCAACACGGTTTTTTCAACAACACGCTTTATACTTGTGGAGACGCTCTCGGGGGGCACTCGAATCTTCCCATACGTCGTACCAGGCTCGAGCGTAAAGTCATTGTAGCCCGGCAAAGAAAGTGATGCATTTATTAACTTTGGGTTGTCACGAGCCGCCTAAATGGTTTTCCATGGAACACCTTCTAGTTTTGGGGGGGAGGGGAGCGGGCGCTGCGCCTCGTCCGGGCCCCGGGAGCCCGGTCCCGTCCGACTCGACGAAAATCGTGATGCATTTGTTGAAGTTAGGATGTCACGAGAACCGCACACGGTTTTTTTCAACAACACACTTTATACTTAAGGAGGAGCTCTCGGGGGGCACCCTGATCGGCCGGAGGTCGTGCCGAACTCAGGCCCAAAGTCAGCAGTAGCGCGCCAAAAAAAGTGATGCATTTATTAACGTTGGGTTGTGACGAGACGCGTATATGGTTTTTGAAGGAACACCTCCTCGTATTGAGGCGGGCGCTCTCGAGGGGCCCTTGGCCCGGGCCCCGGGTTCGGACGGGCTCATGGGCCCACTCGACGAAAATCATGATGCATTTGTTGAAATTGGGATGTCACGTGCACCCCACATTTGTTGAGCGAGGACGGCCAATTTTAGAGACTCGATGGGCCATTCTTCGATCAGCGTCCTACTATCTAGTTCAAACTCAAAGTCACATTATTCTTGCACAATTTCGTATGAATGAATATGGGATATGATCCGTTGGAAGCCCAAGTGTTAGAGAATTTTACTGAATCTGCTGAGCAAGGGGTTGTGAGTTCATAACAGCTGTTGAAACCTCTCCAGGGTGGTGTGCGTGGCGTGATGAGCTTTCTACAATGACAAAAAAAATATTTTTATAATCATGTGATATATGTTTATTAAAATATAAATAATGTAAATACGTTAGTTATTAAAGCATATACTACATGTGAAAGTTTCTTAGTTTTTAATTTTATTAGCATTCGACCCTTAGTTATACTTTGGATGGAGTGTGCATTTTTATTTTAATCATTTTAATTAGCATTCGATCCTTGGTTAAGATTCCAATCGAGTGTATATTTTTTATTTGAACGATTCTATTTGCATTCGATTCTAAGATATGATGCGGATCGAGCGTATATTTTTTATTTTAATATTTTTATTGGCTTTCGGTCTTTAGACATGATTCGGATCGAGTGGAGATGGTTTACTTGAAACTTGTGTTAACGCTCGATCCTTAGGAGCAATGTGGAGCGTGTTTACATTGCAAGGGCACACGGGCGTGGGTTGTGCGTAAACCACGCCCGTGTGGCATGGCATTGTAATGTATACACGTTCTAAATTGCTCCTAACGGTGGAACGCTAATTAAGATTTAAAATAAATGAATATGCACTCGATCCAAAGTATACCTAAGGATCTAAGGCTAATAAAAATATGAGAGTGAAAATATACGCTCGATCCGCAGCATACCTAACGTTCGAATGCTAAAAAAAAATATTAAAATAAAAAATACGCGCTCGATCCGCATTATACTTAAGGATCGAATGATAATAAAAATATTTAAAGTAAAAAAATAGCAAATATGATCTGAATCATAACCAAGGATCGAATGCTAATTAAATTGACTAAAGTAAAAATACACACTCCATCCAAAGTACAACTGAGGATCAAATGGTAATAATTAAGTCAAAAAGCTTTCACAGTTATCCTACGGTTTAATAAATAATGTATTTCAATTATTTATAATTTAATAAACCTATATCATATGATTATGATTAGAGATGGGCCTGGGTTGGATCCATTCAGGTTCGGACCCAACCCGATGAAATTCTGGGTATTACAGTTTGCATGACCCATGGGGTTGTCTTTCTGTTCAACCCGAACGGGTTAAACCCTACGGGTTTTGATTGGGCCCGAACCGAACCAAGGGTTTATCAATTTTATTTTTATTTTTGGCTTATTGTATTTTATGGTTGTTTTTCTTTTTTTCCGGCCGTATGGCCTTGTGGCTGCTGCTCGAGCACGCGGGCATTAACCAAGCCCATGTGGCCTCGTGGTGCTGCTGCGTATGCACACGGCTGGGGTCGCGCCGGGCATGAGCCCAAAGTCAGTTTTAGCCCGGCGAAAAAAGGGATGCATTTCTTAGCGTTGGTTATCACGAGCCGCCTAATTTTTTTTCGTGGAACACCATCTAGTTTTGTGGGGGCGCTCTCGAGGGGCCCTTGGCTTGGCCCGGGTTCGGTCTGGCTGATGAGCCCACTCTGGTCCCA
>NEEC01000209.1:0-23125 GCA_002189035.1 Utricularia gibba | reverse complement strand
GAAAAATATACGCTCGATCCGCAGCATACCTAACGTTCGAATGCTAATAAAAAATATTAAAATAAAAAATACGCGCTCGATCCGCATATACTTAAGGATCGAATGATAATAAAAATATTTAAAGTAAAAAATAGCAAATATGATCTGAATCATAACCAAGGATCGAATGCTAATTAAATTGACTAAAGTAAAAATACACACTCCATCCAAAGTACAACTGAGGATCAAATGGTAATAATTAAGTCAAAGAAGCTTTCACAGTTATCCTACGGTTTAATAAATAATGTATTTCAATTATTTATAATTTAATAAACCTATATCATATGATTATGATTAGAGATGGGCCTGGGTTGGATCCATTCAGGTTCGGACCCAACCCGATGAAATTCTGGGTATTACAGTTTGCATGACCCATGGGTTGTCTTTCTGTTCAACCCGAACGGGTTAAACCCTACGGGTTTTGATTGGGCCCGAACCGAACCAAGGGTTTATCAATTTTATTTTTTATTTTTGGCTTATTGTATTTTATGGTTGTTTTTTCTTTTTTTCCACGGCCGTATGGCCTTGTGGCTGCTGCTCGAGCACGCGGGCATTAACCAAGCCCATGTGGCCTCGTGGTGCTGCTGCGTATGCACACGGGCTGGGGGTCGCGCCGGGCATGAGCCCAAAGTCAGTTTTAGCCCGGCGAAAAAAGGGATGCATTTCTTAGCGTTGGGTTATCACGAGCCGCCTAATTTTTTTTCGTGGAACACCATCTAGTTTTGTGGGGGGGCGCTCTCGAGGGCCCTTGGCTTGGGCCCCGGGTTCGGTCTGGCTGATGAGCCACTCTGGTCCCACTCGGCGAAAATCGTGACACATTTGTTGAAATTAGGATGTCACGTGCACCCAACACGGTTTTTTTCAACAACACGCTTTATACTTGTGGAGACGCTCTCGGGGGCACTCGAATCTTCCCATACGTCGTACCAGGCTCGAGCGTAAAGTCATTGTAGCCCGGCAAAGAAAGTGATGCATTTATTAACTTTGGGTTGTCACGAGCCGCCTAAATGGTTTTCCATGGAACACCTTCTAGTTTTTGGGGGGAGGGGAGCGGGCGCTGCGCCTCGTCCGGGCCCCGGGAGCCCGGTCCCGTCCGACTCGACGAAAATCGTGATGCATTTGTTGAAGTTAGGATGTCACGAGAACCGCACACGGTTTTTTTCAACAACACACTTTATACTTAAGGAGGAGCTCTCGGGGGCACCCTGATCGAGCCGGAGGTCGTGCCGAACTCAGGCCCAAAGTCAGCAGTAGCGCGCCAAAAAAAGTGATGCATTTATTAACGTTGGGTTGTGACGAGACGCGTATATGGTTTTTGAAGGAACACCTCCTCGTATTGAGGCGGGCGCTCTCGAGGGGCCTTGGCCCGGGCCCCGGGTTCGGACGGGCTCATGGGCCCACTCGACGAAAATCATGATGCATTTGTTGAAATTGGGATGTCACGTGCACCCCACATTTGTTGAGCGAGGACGGCCAATTTTAGAGACTCGATGGGCCATTCTTCGATCAGCGTCCTACTATCTAGTTCAAACTCAAAGTCACATTATTCTTGCACAATTTCGTATGAATGAATATGGGATATGATCCGTTGGAAGCCCAAGTGTTAGAGAATTTTACTGAATCTGCTGAGCAAGGGGTTGTGAGTTCATAACAGCTGTTGAAACCTCTCCAGGGTGGTGTGCGTGGCGTGATGAGCTTTCTACAATGACAAAAAAAATATTTTTATAATCATGTGATATATGTTTATTAAAATATAAATAATGTAAATACGTTAGTTATTAAAGCATATACTACATGTGAAAGTTTCTTAGTTTTTAATTTTATTAGCATTCGACCCTTAGTTATACTTTGGATGGAGTGTGCATTTTTATTTTAATCATTTTAATTAGCATTCGATCCTTGGTTAAGATTCCAATCGAGTGTATATTTTTTATTTGAACGATTCTATTTGCATTCGATTCTAAGATATGATGCGGATCGAGCGTATATTTTTTATTTTAATATTTTTATTGGCTTTCGGTCTTTAGACATGATTCGGATCGAGTGGAGATGGTTTACTTGAAACTTGTGTTAACGCTCGATCCTTAGGAGCAATGTGGAGCGTGTTTACATTGCAAGGGCACACGGGCGTGGGTTGTGCGTAAACCACGCCCGTGTGGCATGGCATTGTAATGTATACACGTTCTAAATTGCTCCTAACGGTGGAACGCTAATTAAGATTTAAAATAAATGAATATGCACTCGATCCAAAGTATACCTAAGGATCTAAGGCTAATAAAAATATGAGAGTGAAAAATATACGCTCGATCCGCAGCATACCTAACGTTCGAATGCTAATAAAAAATATTAAAATAAAAAATACGCGCTCGATCCGCATTATACTTAAGGATCGAATGATAATAAAAATATTTAAAGTAAAAAAATAGCAAATATGATCTGAATCATAACCAAGGATCGAATGCTAATTAAATTGACTAAAGTAAAAATACACACTCCATCCAAAGTACAACTGAGGATCAAATGGTAATAATTAAGTCAAAGAAGCTTTCACAGTTATCCTACGGTTTAATAAATAATATTTCAATTATTTATAATTTAATAAACCTATATCATATGATTATGATTAGAGATGGGCCTGGGTTGGATCCATTCAGGTTCGGACCCAACCCGATGAAATTCTGGGTATTACAGTTTGCATGACCCATGGGGTTGTCTTTCTGTTCAACCCGAACGGGTTAAACCCTACGGGTTTTGATTGGGCCCGAACCGAACCAAGGGTTTATCAATTTTATTTTTTATTTTTGGCTTATTGTATTTTATGGTTGTTTTCTTTTTTTCCACGGCCGTATGGCCTTGTGGCTGCTGCTCGAGCACGCGGGCATTAACCAAGCCCATGTGGCCTCGTGGTGCTGCTGCGTATGCACACGGGCTGGGGGTCGCGCCGGGCATGAGCCCAAAGTCAGTTTTAGCCCGGCGAAAAAAGGGATGCATTTCTTAGCGTTGGGTTATCACGAGCCGCCTAATTTTTTTTCGTGGAACACCATCTAGTTTTGTGGGGGGGCGCTCTCGAGGGGCCCTTGGCTTGGGCCCGGGTTCGGTCTGGCTGATGAGCCCACTCTGGTCCCACTCGGCGAAAATCGTGACACATTTGTTGAAATTAGGATGTCACGTGCACCCAACACGGTTTTTTCAACAACACGCTTTATACTTGTGGAGACGCTCTCGGGGGGCACTCGAATCTTCCCATACGTCGTACCAGGCTCGAGCGTAAAGTCATTGTAGCCCGGCAAAGAAAGTGATGCATTTATTAACTTTGGGTTGTCACGAGCCGCCTAAATGGTTTTCCATGGAACACCTTCTAGTTTTGGGGGGGAGGGGAGCGGGCGCTGCGCCTCGTCCGGGCCCCGGGAGCCCGGTCCCGTCCGACTCGACGAAAATCGTGATGCATTTGTTGAAGTTAGGATGTCACGAGAACCGCACACGGTTTTTTTCAACAACACACTTTATACTTAAGGAGGAGCTCTCGGTGGGGCACCCTGATCGAGCCGGAGGTCGTGCCGAACTCAGGCCCAAAGTCAGCAGTAGCGCGCCAAAAAAAGTGATGCATTTATTAACGTTGGGTTGTGACGAGACGCGTATATGGTTTTTGAAGGAACACCTCCTCGTATTGAGGCGGGCGCTCTCGAGGGGCCCTTGGCCCGGGCCCCGGGTTCGGACGGGCTCATGGGCCCACTCGACGAAAATCATGATGCATTTGTTGAAATTGGGATGTCACGTGCACCCCACATTTGTTGAGCGAGGACGGCCAATTTTAGAGACTCGATGGGCCATTCTTCGATCAGCGTCCTACTATCTAGTTCAAACTCAAAGTCACATTATTCTTGCACAATTTCGTATGAATGAATATGGGATATGATCCGTTGGAAGCCCAAGTGTTAGAGAATTTTACTGAATCTGCTGAGCAAGGGGTTGTGAGTTCATAACAGCTGTTGAAACCTCTCCAGGGTGGTGTGCGTGGCGTGATGAGCTTTCTACAATGACAAAAAAAATATTTTTATAATCATGTGATATATGTTTATTAAAATATAAATAATGTAAATACGTTAGTTATTAAAGCATATACTACATGTGAAAGTTTCTTAGTTTTTAATTTTATTAGCATTCGACCCTTAGTTATACTTTGGATGGAGTGTGCATTTTTATTTTAATCATTTTAATTAGCATTCGATCCTTGGTTAAGATTCCAATCGAGTGTATATTTTTTATTTGAACGATTCTATTTGCATTCGATTCTAAGATATGATGCGGATCGAGCGTATATTTTTTATTTTAATATTTTTATTGGCTTTCGGTCTTTAGACATGATTCGGATCGAGTGGAGATGGTTTACTTGAAACTTGTGTTAACGCTCGATCCTTAGGAGCAATGTGGAGCGTGTTTACATTGCAAGGGCACACGGGCGTGGGTTGTGCGTAAACCACGCCCGTGTGGCATGGCATTGTAATGTATACACGTTCTAAATTGCTCCTAACGGTGGAACGCTAATTAAGATTTAAAATAAATGAATATGCACTCGATCCAAAGTATACCTAAGGATCTAAGGCTAATAAAAATATGAGAGTGAAAAATATACGCTCGATCCGCAGCATACCTAACGTTCGAATGCTAATAAAAAATATTAAAATAAAAAATACGCGCTCGATCCGCATTATACTTAAGGATCGAATGATAATAAAAATATTTAAAGTAAAAAAATAGCAAATATGATCTGAATCATAACCAAGGATCGAATGCTAATTAAATTGACTAAAGTAAAAATACACACTCCATCCAAAGTACAACTGAGGATCAAATGGTAATAATTAAGTCAAAGAAGCTTTCACAGTTATCCTACGGTTTAATAAATAATGTATTTCAATTATTTATAATTTAATAAACCTATATCATATGATTATGATTAGAGATGGGCCTGGGTTGGATCCATTCAGGTTCGGACCCAACCCGATGAAATTCTGGGTATTACAGTTTGCATGACCCATGGGGTTGTCTTTCTGTTCAACCCGAACGGGTTAAACCCTACGGGTTTTGATTGGGCCCGAACCGAACCAAGGGTTTATCAATTTTATTTTTATTTTTGGCTTATTGTATTTTATGGTTGTTTTTCTTTTTTTCCACGGCCGTATGGCCTTGTGGCTGCTGCTCGAGCACGCGGGCATTAACCAAGCCCATGTGGCCTCGTGGTGCTGCTGCGTATGCACACGGGCTGGGGGTCGCGCCGGGCATGAGCCCAAAGTCAGTTTTAGCCCGGCGAAAAAAGGGATGCATTTCTTAGCGTTGGGTTATCACGAGCCGCCTAATTTTTTTTCGTGGAACACCATCTAGTTTTGTGGGGGGGCGCTCTCGAGGGGCCCTTGGCTTGGGCCCCGGGTTCGGTCTGGCTGATGAGCCCACTCTGGTCCCACTCGGCGAAAATCGTGACACATTTGTTGAAATTAGGATGTCACGTGCACCCAACACGGTTTTTTCAACAACACGCTTTATACTTGTGGAGACGCTCTCGGGGGCACTCGAATCTTCCCATACGTCGTACCAGGCTCGAGCGTAAAGTCATTGTAGCCCGGCAAAGAAAGTGATGCATTTATTAACTTTGGGTTGTCACGAGCCGCCTAAATGGTTTTCCATGGAACACCTTCTAGTTTTGGGGGGGAGGGGAGCGGGCGCTGCGCCTCGTCCGGGCCCCGGGAGCCCGGTCCCGTCCGACTCGACGAAAATCGTGATGCATTTGTTGAAGTTAGGATGTCACGAGAACCGCACACGGTTTTTTTCAACAACACACTTTATACTTAAGGAGGAGCTCTCGGGGGCACCCTGATCGAGCCGGAGGTCGTGCCGAACTCAGGCCCAAAGTCAGCAGTAGCGCGCCAAAAAAAGTGATGCATTTATTAACGTTGGGTTGTGACGAGACGCGTATATGGTTTTTGAAGGAACACCTCCTCGTATTGAGGCGGGCGCTCTCGAGGGGCCCTTGGCCCGGGCCCCGGGTTCGGACGGGCTCATGGGCCCACTCGACGAAAATCATGATGCATTTGTTGAAATTGGGATGTCACGTGCACCCCACATTTGTTGAGCGAGGACGGCCAATTTTAGAGACTCGATGGGCCATTCTTCGATCAGCGTCCTACTATCTAGTTCAAACTCAAAGTCACATTATTCTTGCACAATTTCGTATGAATGAATATGGGATATGATCCGTTGGAAGCCCAAGTGTTAGAGAATTTTACTGAATCTGCTGAGCAAGGGGTTGTGAGTTCATAACAGCTGTTGAAACCTCTCCAGGGTGGTGTGCGTGGCGTGATGAGCTTTCTACAATGACAAAAAAAATATTTTTATAATCATGTGATATATGTTTATTAAAATATAAATAATGTAAATACGTTAGTTATTAAAGCATATACTACATGTGAAAGTTTCTTAGTTTTTAATTTTATTAGCATTCGACCCTTAGTTATACTTTGGATGGAGTGTGCATTTTTATTTTAATCATTTTAATTAGCATTCGATCCTTGGTTAAGATTCCAATCGAGTGTATATTTTTTATTTGAACGATTCTATTTGCATTCGATTCTAAGATATGATGCGGATCGAGCGTATATTTTTTATTTTAATATTTTTATTGGCTTTCGGTCTTTAGACATGATTCGGATCGAGTGGAGATGGTTTACTTGAAACTTGTGTTAACGCTCGATCCTTAGGAGCAATGTGGAGCGTGTTTACATTGCAAGGGCACACGGGCGTGGGTTGTGCGTAAACCACGCCCGTGTGGCATGGCATTGTAATGTATACACGTTCTAAATTGCTCCTAACGGTGGAACGCTAATTAAGATTTAAAATAAATGAATATGCACTCGATCCAAAGTATACCTAAGGATCTAAGGCTAATAAAAATATGAGAGTGAAAAATATACGCTCGATCCGCAGCATACCTAACGTTCGAATGCTAATAAAAAATATTAAAATAAAAAATACGCGCTCGATCCGCATTATACTTAAGGATCGAATGATAATAAAAATATTTAAAGTAAAAAAATAGCAAATATGATCTGAATCATAACCAAGGATCGAATGCTAATTAAATTGACTAAAGTAAAAATACACACTCCATCCAAAGTACAACTGAGGATCAAATGGTAATAATTAAGTCAAAGAAGCTTTCACAGTTATCCTACGGTTTAATAAATAATGTATTTCAATTATTTATAATTTAATAAACCTATATCATATGATTATGATTAGAGATGGGCCTGGGTTGGATCCATTCAGGTTCGGACCCAACCCGATGAAATTCTGGGTATTACAGTTTGCATGACCCATGGGGTTGTCTTTCTGTTCAACCCGAACGGGTTAAACCCTACGGGTTTTGATTGGGCCCGAACCGAACCAAGGGTTTATCAATTTTATTTTTTATTTTTGGCTTATTGTATTTTATGGTTGTTTTTCTTTTTTTCCACGGCCGTATGGCCTTGTGGCTGCTGCTCGAGCACGCGGGCATTAACCAAGCCCATGTGGCCTCGTGGTGCTGCTGCGTATGCACACGGGCTGGGGGTCGCGCCGGGCATGAGCCCAAAGTCAGTTTTAGCCCGGCGAAAAAAGGGATGCATTTCTTAGCGTTGGGTTATCACGAGCCGCCTAATTTTTTTTCGTGGAACACCATCTAGTTTTGTGGGGGGCGCTCTCGAGGGGCCCTTGGCTTGGGCCCCGGGTTCGGTCTGGCTGATGAGCCCACTCTGGTCCCACTCGGCGAAAATCGTGACACATTTGTTGAAATTAGGATGTCACGTGCACCCAACACGGTTTTTTCAACAACACGCTTTATACTTGTGGAGACGCTCTCGGGGGGCACTCGAATCTTCCCATACGTCGTACCAGGCTCGAGCGTAAAGTCATTGTAGCCCGGCAAAGAAAGTGATGCATTTATTAACTTTGGGTTGTCACGAGCCGCCTAAATGGTTTTCCATGGAACACCTTCTAGTTTTGGGGGGAGGGGAGCGGGCGCTGCGCCTCGTCCGGGCCCCGGGAGCCCGGTCCCGTCCGACTCGACGAAAATCGTGATGCATTTGTTGAAGTTAGGATGTCACGAGAACCGCACACGGTTTTTTTCAACAACACACTTTATACTTAAGGAGGAGCTCTCGGGGGGCACCCTGATCGAGCCGGAGGTCGTGCCGAACTCAGGCCCAAAGTCAGCAGTAGCGCGCCAAAAAAAGTGATGCATTTATTAACGTTGGGTTGTGACGAGACGCGTATATGGTTTTTGAAGGAACACCTCCTCGTATTGAGGCGGGCGCTCTCGAGGGGCCCTTGGCCCGGGCCCCGGGTTCGGACGGGCTCATGGGCCCACTCGACGAAAATCATGATGCATTTGTTGAAATTGGGATGTCACGTGCACCCCACATTTGTTGAGCGAGGACGGCCAATTTTAGAGACTCGATGGGCCATTCTTCGATCAGCGTCCTACTATCTAGTTCAAACTCAAAGTCACATTATTCTTGCACAATTTCGTATGAATGAATATGGGATATGATCCGTTGGAAGCCCAAGTGTTAGAGAATTTTACTGAATCTGCTGAGCAAGGGGTTGTGAGTTCATAACAGCTGTTGAAACCTCTCCAGGGTGGTGTGCGTGGCGTGATGAGCTTTCTACAATGACAAAAAAAATATTTTTATAATCATGTGATATATGTTTATTAAAATATAAATAATGTAAATACGTTAGTTATTAAAGCATATACTACATGTGAAAGTTTCTTAGTTTTTAATTTTATTAGCATTCGACCCTTAGTTATACTTTGGATGGAGTGTGCATTTTTATTTTAATCATTTTAATTAGCATTCGATCCTTGGTTAAGATTCCAATCGAGTGTATATTTTTTATTTGAACGATTCTATTTGCATTCGATTCTAAGATATGATGCGGATCGAGCGTATATTTTTTATTTTAATATTTTTATTGGCTTTCGGTCTTTAGACATGATTCGGATCGAGTGGAGATGGTTTACTTGAAACTTGTGTTAACGCTCGATCCTTAGGAGCAATGTGGAGCGTGTTTACATTGCAAGGGCACACGGGCGTGGGTTGTGCGTAAACCACGCCCGTGTGGCATGGCATTGTAATGTATACACGTTCTAAATTGCTCCTAACGGTGGAACGCTAATTAAGATTTAAAATAAATGAATATGCACTCGATCCAAAGTATACCTAAGGATCTAAGGCTAATAAAAATATGAGAGTGAAAAATATACGCTCGATCCGCAGCATACCTAACGTTCGAATGCTAATAAAAAATATTAAAATAAAAAATACGCGCTCGATCCGCATTATACTTAAGGATCGAATGATAATAAAAATATTTAAAGTAAAAAAATAGCAAATATGATCTGAATCATAACCAAGGATCGAATGCTAATTAAATTGACTAAAGTAAAAATACACACTCCATCCAAAGTACAACTGAGGATCAAATGGTAATAATTAAGTCAAAGAAGCTTTCACAGTTATCCTACGGTTTAATAAATAATGTATTTCAATTATTTATAATTTAATAAACCTATATCATATGATTATGATTAGAGATGGGCCTGGGTTGGATCCATTCAGGTTCGGACCCAACCCGATGAAATTCTGGGTATTACAGTTTGCATGACCCATGGGGTTGTCTTTCTGTTCAACCCGAACGGGTTAAACCCTACGGGTTTTGATTGGGCCCGAACCGAACCAAGGGTTTATCAATTTTATTTTTTATTTTTGGCTTATTGTATTTTATGGTTGTTTTTCTTTTTTTCCACGGCCGTATGGCCTTGTGGCTGCTGCTCGAGCACGCGGGCATTAACCAAGCCCATGTGGCCTCGTGGTGCTGCTGCGTATGCACACGGGCTGGGGGTCGCGCCGGGCATGAGCCCAAAGTCAGTTTTAGCCCGGCGAAAAAAGGGATGCATTTCTTAGCGTTGGGTTATCACGAGCCGCCTAATTTTTTTTCGTGGAACACCATCTAGTTTTGTGGGGGGGCGCTCTCGAGGGGCCCTTGGCTTGGGCCCCGGGTTCGGTCTGGCTGATGAGCCCACTCTGGTCCCACTCGGCGAAAATCGTGACACATTTGTTGAAATTAGGATGTCACGTGCACCCAACACGGTTTTTTCAACAACACGCTTTATACTTGTGGAGACGCTCTCGGGGGGCACTCGAATCTTCCCATACGTCGTACCAGGCTCGAGCGTAAAGTCATTGTAGCCCGGCAAAGAAAGTGATGCATTTATTAACTTTGGGTTGTCACGAGCCGCCTAAATGGTTTTCCATGGAACACCTTCTAGTTTTGGGGGGGAGGGGAGCGGGCGCTGCGCCTCGTCCGGGCCCCGGGAGCCCGGTCCCGTCCGACTCGACGAAAATCGTGATGCATTTGTTGAAGTTAGGATGTCACGAGAACCGCACACGGTTTTTTTCAACAACACACTTTATACTTAAGGAGGAGCTCTCGGTGGGGCACCCTGATCGAGCCGGAGGTCGTGCCGAACTCAGGCCCAAAGTCAGCAGTAGCGCGCCAAAAAAAGTGATGCATTTATTAACGTTGGGTTGTGACGAGACGCGTATATGGTTTTTGAAGGAACACCTCCTCGTATTGAGGCGGGCGCTCTCGAGGGGCCCTTGGCCCGGGCCCCGGGTTCGGACGGGCTCATGGGCCCACTCGACGAAAATCATGATGCATTTGTTGAAATTGGGATGTCACGTGCACCCCACATTTGTTGAGCGAGGACGGCCAATTTTAGAGACTCGATGGGCCATTCTTCGATCAGCGTCCTACTATCTAGTTCAAACTCAAAGTCACATTATTCTTGCACAATTTCGTATGAATGAATATGGGATATGATCCGTTGGAAGCCCAAGTGTTAGAGAATTTTACTGAATCTGCTGAGCAAGGGGTTGTGAGTTCATAACAGCTGTTGAAACCTCTCCAGGGTGGTGTGCGTGGCGTGATGAGCTTTCTACAATGACAAAAAAAATATTTTTATAATCATGTGATATATGTTTATTAAAATATAAATAATGTAAATACGTTAGTTATTAAAGCATATACTACATGTGAAAGTTTCTTAGTTTTTAATTTTATTAGCATTCGACCCTTAGTTATACTTTGGATGGAGTGTGCATTTTTATTTTAATCATTTTAATTAGCATTCGATCCTTGGTTAAGATTCCAATCGAGTGTATATTTTTTATTTGAACGATTCTATTTGCATTCGATTCTAAGATATGATGCGGATCGAGCGTATATTTTTTATTTTAATATTTTTATTGGCTTTCGGTCTTTAGACATGATTCGGATCGAGTGGAGATGGTTTACTTGAAACTTGTGTTAACGCTCGATCCTTAGGAGCAATGTGGAGCGTGTTTACATTGCAAGGGCACACGGGCGTGGGTTGTGCGTAAACCACGCCCGTGTGGCATGGCATTGTAATGTATACACGTTCTAAATTGCTCCTAACGGTGGAACGCTAATTAAGATTTAAAATAAATGAATATGCACTCGATCCAAAGTATACCTAAGGATCTAAGGCTAATAAAAATATGAGAGTGAAAAATATACGCTCGATCCGCAGCATACCTAACGTTCGAATGCTAATAAAAAATATTAAAATAAAAAATACGCGCTCGATCCGCATTATACTTAAGGATCGAATGATAATAAAAATATTTAAAGTAAAAAAATAGCAAATATGATCTGAATCATAACCAAGGATCGAATGCTAATTAAATTGACTAAAGTAAAAATACACACTCCATCCAAAGTACAACTGAGGATCAAATGGTAATAATTAAGTCAAAGAAGCTTTCACAGTTATCCTACGGTTTAATAAATAATGTATTTCAATTATTTATAATTTAATAAACCTATATCATATGATTATGATTAGAGATGGGCCTGGGTTGGATCCATTCAGGTTCGGACCCAACCCGATGAAATTCTGGGTATTACAGTTTGCATGACCCATGGGGTTGTCTTTCTGTTCAACCCGAACGGGTTAAACCCTACGGGTTTTGATTGGGCCCGAACCGAACCAAGGGTTTATCAATTTTATTTTTTATTTTTGGCTTATTGTATTTTATGGTTGTTTTTCTTTTTTTCCACGGCCGTATGGCCTTGTGGCTGCTGCTCGAGCACGCGGGCATTAACCAAGCCCATGTGGCCTCGTGGTGCTGCTGCGTATGCACACGGGCTGGGGGTCGCGCCGGGCATGAGCCCAAAGTCAGTTTTAGCCCGGCGAAAAAAGGGATGCATTTCTTAGCGTTGGGTTATCACGAGCCGCCTAATTTTTTTTCGTGGAACACCATCTAGTTTTGTGGGGGGGCGCTCTCGAGGGGCCCTTGGCTTGGGCCCCGGGTTCGGTCTGGCTGATGAGCCCACTCTGGTCCCACTCGGCGAAAATCGTGACACATTTGTTGAAATTAGGATGTCACGTGCACCCAACACGGTTTTTTCAACAACACGCTTTATACTTGTGGAGACGCTCTCGGGGGGCACTCGAATCTTCCCATACGTCGTACCAGGCTCGAGCGTAAAGTCATTGTAGCCCGGCAAAGAAAGTGATGCATTTATTAACTTTGGGTTGTCACGAGCCGCCTAAATGGTTTTCCATGGAACACCTTCTAGTTTTGGGGGGAGGGGAGCGGGCGCTGCGCCTCGTCCGGGCCCCGGGAGCCCGGTCCCGTCCGACTCGACGAAAATCGTGATGCATTTGTTGAAGTTAGGATGTCACGAGAACCGCACACGGTTTTTTTCAACAACACACTTTATACTTAAGGAGGAGCTCTCGGGGGGCACCCTGATCGAGCCGGAGGTCGTGCCGAACTCAGGCCCAAAGTCAGCAGTAGCGCGCCAAAAAAAGTGATGCATTTATTAACGTTGGGTTGTGACGAGACGCGTATATGGTTTTTGAAGGAACACCTCCTCGTATTGAGGCGGGCGCTCTCGAGGGGCCCTTGGCCCGGGCCCCGGGTTCGGACGGGCTCATGGGCCCACTCGACGAAAATCATGATGCATTTGTTGAAATTGGGATGTCACGTGCACCCCACATTTGTTGAGCGAGGACGGCCAATTTTAGAGACTCGATGGGCCATTCTTCGATCAGCGTCCTACTATCTAGTTCAAACTCAAAGTCACATTATTCTTGCACAATTTCGTATGAATGAATATGGGATATGATCCGTTGGAAGCCCAAGTGTTAGAGAATTTTACTGAATCTGCTGAGCAAGGGGTTGTGAGTTCATAACAGCTGTTGAAACCTCTCCAGGGTGGTGTGCGTGGCGTGATGAGCTTTCTACAATGACAAAAAAAATATTTTTATAATCATGTGATATATGTTTATTAAAATATAAATAATGTAAATACGTTAGTTATTAAAGCATATACTACATGTGAAAGTTTCTTAGTTTTTAATTTTATTAGCATTCGACCCTTAGTTATACTTTGGATGGAGTGTGCATTTTTATTTTAATCATTTTAATTAGCATTCGATCCTTGGTTAAGATTCCAATCGAGTGTATATTTTTTATTTGAACGATTCTATTTGCATTCGATTCTAAGATATGATGCGGATCGAGCGTATATTTTTTATTTTAATATTTTTATTGGCTTTCGGTCTTTAGACATGATTCGGATCGAGTGGAGATGGTTTACTTGAAACTTGTGTTAACGCTCGATCCTTAGGAGCAATGTGGAGCGTGTTTACATTGCAAGGGCACACGGGCGTGGGTTGTGCGTAAACCACGCCCGTGTGGCATGGCATTGTAATGTATACACGTTCTAAATTGCTCCTAACGGTGGAACGCTAATTAAGATTTAAAATAAATGAATATGCACTCGATCCAAAGTATACCTAAGGATCTAAGGCTAATAAAAATATGAGAGTGAAAAATATACGCTCGATCCGCAGCATACCTAACGTTCGAATGCTAATAAAAAATATTAAAATAAAAAATACGCGCTCGATCCGCATTATACTTAAGGATCGAATGATAATAAAAATATTTAAAGTAAAAAAATAGCAAATATGATCTGAATCATAACCAAGGATCGAATGCTAATTAAATTGACTAAAGTAAAAATACACACTCCATCCAAAGTACAACTGAGGATCAAATGGTAATAATTAAGTCAAAGAAGCTTTCACAGTTATCCTACGGTTTAATAAATAATGTATTTCAATTATTTATAATTTAATAAACCTATATCATATGATTATGATTAGAGATGGGCCTGGGTTGGATCCATTCAGGTTCGGACCCAACCCGATGAAATTCTGGGTATTACAGTTTGCATGACCCATGGGGTTGTCTTTCTGTTCAACCCGAACGGGTTAAACCCTACGGGTTTTGATTGGGCCCGAACCGAACCAAGGGTTTATCAATTTTATTTTTTATTTTTGGCTTATTGTATTTTATGGTTGTTTTTCTTTTTTTCCACGGCCGTATGGCCTTGTGGCTGCTGCTCGAGCACGCGGGCATTAACCAAGCCCATGTGGCCTCGTGGTGCTGCTGCGTATGCACACGGGCTGGGGGTCGCGCCGGGCATGAGCCCAAAGTCAGTTTTAGCCCGGCGAAAAAAGGGATGCATTTCTTAGCGTTGGGTTATCACGAGCCGCCTAATTTTTTTTCGTGGAACACCATCTAGTTTTGTGGGGGGGCGCTCTCGAGGGGCCCTTGGCTTGGGCCCCGGGTTCGGTCTGGCTGATGAGCCCACTCTGGTCCCACTCGGCGAAAATCGTGACACATTTGTTGAAATTAGGATGTCACGTGCACCCAACACGGTTTTTTCAACAACACGCTTTATACTTGTGGAGACGCTCTCGGGGGGCACTCGAATCTTCCCATACGTCGTACCAGGCTCGAGCGTAAAGTCATTGTAGCCCGGCAAAGAAAGTGATGCATTTATTAACTTTGGGTTGTCACGAGCCGCCTAAATGGTTTTCCATGGAACACCTTCTAGTTTTGGGGGGGAGGGGAGCGGGCGCTGCGCCTCGTCCGGGCCCCGGGAGCCCGGTCCCGTCCGACTCGACGAAAATCGTGATGCATTTGTTGAAGTTAGGATGTCACGAGAACCGCACACGGTTTTTTTCAACAACACACTTTATACTTAAGGAGGAGCTCTCGGTGGGGCACCCTGATCGAGCCGGAGGTCGTGCCGAACTCAGGCCCAAAGTCAGCAGTAGCGCGCCAAAAAAAGTGATGCATTTATTAACGTTGGGTTGTGACGAGACGCGTATATGGTTTTTGAAGGAACACCTCCTCGTATTGAGGCGGGCGCTCTCGAGGGGCCCTTGGCCCGGGCCCCGGGTTCGGACGGGCTCATGGGCCCACTCGACGAAAATCATGATGCATTTGTTGAAATTGGGATGTCACGTGCACCCCACATTTGTTGAGCGAGGACGGCCAATTTTAGAGACTCGATGGGCCATTCTTCGATCAGCGTCCTACTATCTAGTTCAAACTCAAAGTCACATTATTCTTGCACAATTTCGTATGAATGAATATGGGATATGATCCGTTGGAAGCCCAAGTGTTAGAGAATTTTACTGAATCTGCTGAGCAAGGGGTTGTGAGTTCATAACAGCTGTTGAAACCTCTCCAGGGTGGTGTGCGTGGCGTGATGAGCTTTCTACAATGACAAAAAAAATATTTTTATAATCATGTGATATATGTTTATTAAAATATAAATAATGTAAATACGTTAGTTATTAAAGCATATACTACATGTGAAAGTTTCTTAGTTTTTAATTTTATTAGCATTCGACCCTTAGTTATACTTTGGATGGAGTGTGCATTTTTATTTTAATCATTTTAATTAGCATTCGATCCTTGGTTAAGATTCCAATCGAGTGTATATTTTTTATTTGAACGATTCTATTTGCATTCGATTCTAAGATATGATGCGGATCGAGCGTATATTTTTTATTTTAATATTTTTATTGGCTTTCGGTCTTTAGACATGATTCGGATCGAGTGGAGATGGTTTACTTGAAACTTGTGTTAACGCTCGATCCTTAGGAGCAATGTGGAGCGTGTTTACATTGCAAGGGCACACGGGCGTGGGTTGTGCGTAAACCACGCCCGTGTGGCATGGCATTGTAATGTATACACGTTCTAAATTGCTCCTAACGGTGGAACGCTAATTAAGATTTAAAATAAATGAATATGCACTCGATCCAAAGTATACCTAAGGATCTAAGGCTAATAAAAATATGAGAGTGAAAAATATACGCTCGATCCGCAGCATACCTAACGTTCGAATGCTAATAAAAAATATTAAAATAAAAAATACGCGCTCGATCCGCATTATACTTAAGGATCGAATGATAATAAAAATATTTAAAGTAAAAAAATAGCAAATATGATCTGAATCATAACCAAGGATCGAATGCTAATTAAATTGACTAAAGTAAAAATACACACTCCATCCAAAGTACAACTGAGGATCAAATGGTAATAATTAAGTCAAAGAAGCTTTCACAGTTATCCTACGGTTTAATAAATAATGTATTTCAATTATTTATAATTTAATAAACCTATATCATATGATTATGATTAGAGATGGGCCTGGGTTGGATCCATTCAGGTTCGGACCCAACCCGATGAAATTCTGGGTATTACAGTTTGCATGACCCATGGGGTTGTCTTTCTGTTCAACCCGAACGGGTTAAACCCTACGGGTTTTGATTGGGCCCGAACCGAACCAAGGGTTTATCAATTTTATTTTTTATTTTTGGCTTATTGTATTTTATGGTTGTTTTTCTTTTTTTCCACGGCCGTATGGCCTTGTGGCTGCTGCTCGAGCACGCGGGCATTAACCAAGCCCATGTGGCCTCGTGGTGCTGCTGCGTATGCACACGGGCTGGGGGTCGCGCCGGGCATGAGCCCAAAGTCAGTTTTAGCCCGGCGAAAAAAGGGATGCATTTCTTAGCGTTGGGTTATCACGAGCCGCCTAATTTTTTTTCGTGGAACACCATCTAGTTTTGTGGGGGGCGCTCTCGAGGGGCCCTTGGCTTGGGCCCCGGGTTCGGTCTGGCTGATGAGCCCACTCTGGTCCCACTCGGCGAAAATCGTGACACATTTGTTGAAATTAGGATGTCACGTGCACCCAACACGGTTTTTTCAACAACACGCTTTATACTTGTGGAGACGCTCTCGGGGGCACTCGAATCTTCCCATACGTCGTACCAGGCTCGAGCGTAAAGTCATTGTAGCCCGGCAAAGAAAGTGATGCATTTATTAACTTTGGGTTGTCACGAGCCGCCTAAATGGTTTTCCATGGAACACCTTCTAGTTTTGGGGGGAGGGGAGCGGGCGCTGCGCCTCGTCCGGGCCCCGGGAGCCCGGTCCCGTCCGACTCGACGAAAATCGTGATGCATTTGTTGAAGTTAGGATGTCACGAGAACCGCACACGGTTTTTTTCAACAACACACTTTATACTTAAGGAGGAGCTCTCGGTGGGGCACCCTGATCGAGCCGGAGGTCGTGCCGAACTCAGGCCCAAAGTCAGCAGTAGCGCGCCAAAAAAAGTGATGCATTTATTAACGTTGGGTTGTGACGAGACGCGTATATGGTTTTTGAAGGAACACCTCCTCGTATTGAGGCGGGCGCTCTCGAGGGGCCCTTGGCCCGGGCCCCGGGTTCGGACGGGCTCATGGGCCCACTCGACGAAAATCATGATGCATTTGTTGAAATTGGGATGTCACGTGCACCCCACATTTGTTGAGCGAGGACGGCCAATTTTAGAGACTCGATGGGCCATTCTTCGATCAGCGTCCTACTATCTAGTTCAAACTCAAAGTCACATTATTCTTGCACAATTTCGTATGAATGAATATGGGATATGATCCGTTGGAAGCCCAAGTGTTAGAGAATTTTACTGAATCTGCTGAGCAAGGGGTTGTGAGTTCATAACAGCTGTTGAAACCTCTCCAGGGTGGTGTGCGTGGCGTGATGAGCTTTCTACAATGACAAAAAAAATATTTTTATAATCATGTGATATATGTTTATTAAAATATAAATAATGTAAATACGTTAGTTATTAAAGCATATACTACATGTGAAAGTTTCTTAGTTTTTAATTTTATTAGCATTCGACCCTTAGTTATACTTTGGATGGAGTGTGCATTTTTATTTTAATCATTTTAATTAGCATTCGATCCTTGGTTAAGATTCCAATCGAGTGTATATTTTTTATTTGAACGATTCTATTTGCATTCGATTCTAAGATATGATGCGGATCGAGCGTATATTTTTTATTTTAATATTTTTATTGGCTTTCGGTCTTTAGACATGATTCGGATCGAGTGGAGATGGTTTACTTGAAACTTGTGTTAACGCTCGATCCTTAGGAGCAATGTGGAGCGTGTTTACATTGCAAGGGCACACGGGCGTGGGTTGTGCGTAAACCACGCCCGTGTGGCATGGCATTGTAATGTATACACGTTCTAAATTGCTCCTAACGGTGGAACGCTAATTAAGATTTAAAATAAATGAATATGCACTCGATCCAAAGTATACCTAAGGATCTAAGGCTAATAAAAATATGAGAGTGAAAAATATACGCTCGATCCGCAGCATACCTAACGTTCGAATGCTAATAAAAAATATTAAAATAAAAAATACGCGCTCGATCCGCATTATACTTAAGGATCGAATGATAATAAAAATATTTAAAGTAAAAAAATAGCAAATATGATCTGAATCATAACCAAGGATCGAATGCTAATTAAATTGACTAAAGTAAAAATACACACTCCATCCAAAGTACAACTGAGGATCAAATGGTAATAATTAAGTCAAAGAAGCTTTCACAGTTATCCTACGGTTTAATAAATAATGTATTTCAATTATTTATAATTTAATAAACCTATATCATATGATTATGATTAGAGATGGGCCTGGGTTGGATCCATTCAGGTTCGGACCCAACCCGATGAAATTCTGGGTATTACAGTTTGCATGACCCATGGGGTTGTCTTTCTGTTCAACCCGAACGGGTTAAACCCTACGGGTTTTGATTGGGCCCGAACCGAACCAAGGGTTTATCAATTTTATTTTTTTTTTGGCTTATTGTATTTTATGGTTGTTTTTCTTTTTTTCCACGGCCGTATGGCCTTGTGGCTGCTGCTCGAGCACGCGGGCATTAACCAAGCCCATGTGGCCTCGTGGTGCTGCTGCGTATGCACACGGGCTGGGGGTCGCGCCGGGCATGAGCCCAAAGTCAGTTTTAGCCCGGCGAAAAAAGGGATGCATTTCTTAGCGTTGGGTTATCACGAGCCGCCTAATTTTTTTTCGTGGAACACCATCTAGTTTTGTGGGGGGGCGCTCTCGAGGGGCCCTTGGCTTGGGCCCCGGGTTCGGTCTGGCTGATGAGCCCACTCTGGTCCCACTCGGCGAAAATCGTGACACATTTGTTGAAATTAGGATGTCACGTGCACCCAACACGGTTTTTTCAACAACACGCTTTATACTTGTGGAGACGCTCTCGGGGGGCACTCGAATCTTCCCATACGTCGTACCAGGCTCGAGCGTAAAGTCATTGTAGCCCGGCAAAGAAAGTGATGCATTTATTAACTTTGGGTTGTCACGAGCCGCCTAAATGGTTTTCCATGGAACACCTTCTAGTTTTGGGGGGGAGGGGAGCGGGCGCTGCGCCTCGTCCGGGCCCCGGGAGCCCGGTCCCGTCCGACTCGACGAAAATCGTGATGCATTTGTTGAAGTTAGGATGTCACGAGAACCGCACACGGTTTTTTTCAACAACACACTTTATACTTAAGGAGGAGCTCTCGGGGGGCACCCTGATCGAGCCGGAGGTCGTGCCGAACTCAGGCCCAAAGTCAGCAGTAGCGCGCCAAAAAAAGTGATGCATTTATTAACGTTGGGTTGTGACGAGACGCGTATATGGTTTTTGAAGGAACACCTCCTCGTATTGAGGCGGGCGCTCTCGAGGGGCCCTTGGCCCGGGCCCCGGGTTCGGACGGGCTCATGGGCCCACTCGACGAAAATCATGATGCATTTGTTGAAATTGGGATGTCACGTGCACCCCACATTTGTTGAGCGAGGACGGCCAATTTTAGAGACTCGATGGGCCATTCTTCGATCAGCGTCCTACTATCTAGTTCAAACTCAAAGTCACATTATTCTTGCACAATTTCGTATGAATGAATATGGGATATGATCCGTTGGAAGCCCAAGTGTTAGAGAATTTTACTGAATCTGCTGAGCAAGGGGTTGTGAGTTCATAACAGCTGTTGAAACCTCTCCAGGGTGGTGTGCGTGGCGTGATGAGCTTTCTACAATGACAAAAAAAATATTTTTATAATCATGTGATATATGTTTATTAAAATATAAATAATGTAAATACGTTAGTTATTAAAGCATATACTACATGTGAAAGTTTCTTAGTTTTTAATTTTATTAGCATTCGACCCTTAGTTATACTTTGGATGGAGTGTGCATTTTTATTTTAATCATTTTAATTAGCATTCGATCCTTGGTTAAGATTCCAATCGAGTGTATATTTTTTATTTGAACGATTCTATTTGCATTCGATTCTAAGATATGATGCGGATCGAGCGTATATTTTTTATTTTAATATTTTTATTGGCTTTCGGTCTTTAGACATGATTCGGATCGAGTGGAGATGGTTTACTTGAAACTTGTGTTAACGCTCGATCCTTAGGAGCAATGTGGAGCGTGTTTACATTGCAAGGGCACACGGGCGTGGGTTGTGCGTAAACCACGCCCGTGTGGCATGGCATTGTAATGTATACACGTTCTAAATTGCTCCTAACGGTGGAACGCTAATTAAGATTTAAAATAAATGAATATGCACTCGATCCAAAGTATACCTAAGGATCTAAGGCTAATAAAAATATGAGAGTGAAAAATATACGCTCGATCCGCAGCATACCTAACGTTCGAATGCTAATAAAAAATATTAAAATAAAAAATACGCGCTCGATCCGCATTATACTTAAGGATCGAATGATAATAAAAATATTTAAAGTAAAAAAATAGCAAATATGATCTGAATCATAACCAAGGATCGAATGCTAATTAAATTGACTAAAGTAAAAATACACACTCCATCCAAAGTACAACTGAGGATCAAATGGTAATAATTAAGTCAAAGAAGCTTTCACAGTTATCCTACGGTTTAATAAATAATGTATTTCAATTATTTATAATTTAATAAACCTATATCATATGATTATGATTAGAGATGGGCCTGGGTTGGATCCATTCAGGTTCGGACCCAACCCGATGAAATTCTGGGTATTACAGTTTGCATGACCCATGGGGTTGTCTTTCTGTTCAACCCGAACGGGTTAAACCCTACGGGTTTTGATTGGGCCCGAACCGAACCAAGGGTTTATCAATTTTATTTTTTATTTTTGGCTTATTGTATTTTATGGTTGTTTTTCTTTTTTTCCACGGCCGTATGGCCTTGTGGCTGCTGCTCGAGCACGCGGGCATTAACCAAGCCCATGTGGCCTCGTGGTGCTGCTGCGTATGCACACGGGCTGGGGGTCGCGCCGGGCATGAGCCCAAAGTCAGTTTTAGCCCGGCGAAAAAAGGGATGCATTTCTTAGCGTTGGGTTATCACGAGCCGCCTAATTTTTTTTCGTGGAACACCATCTAGTTTTGTGGGGGGCGCTCTCGAGGGGCCCTTGGCTTGGGCCCCGGGTTCGGTCTGGCTGATGAGCCCACTCTGGTCCCACTCGGCGAAAATCGTGACACATTTGTTGAAATTAGGATGTCACGTGCACCCAACACGGTTTTTTCAACAACACGCTTTATACTTGTGGAGACGCTCTCGGGGGGCACTCGAATCTTCCCATACGTCGTACCAGGCTCGAGCGTAAAGTCATTGTAGCCCGGCAAAGAAAGTGATGCATTTATTAACTTTGGGTTGTCACGAGCCGCCTAAATGGTTTTCCATGGAACACCTTCTAGTTTTGGGGGGAGGGGAGCGGGCGCTGCGCCTCGTCCGGGCCCCGGGAGCCCGGTCCCGTCCGACTCGACGAAAATCGTGATGCATTTGTTGAAGTTAGGATGTCACGAGAACCGCACACGGTTTTTTTCAACAACACACTTTATACTTAAGGAGGAGCTCTCGGGGGCACCCTGATCGAGCCGGAGGTCGTGCCGAACTCAGGCCCAAAGTCAGCAGTAGCGCGCCAAAAAAAGTGATGCATTTATTAACGTTGGGTTGTGACGAGACGCGTATATGGTTTTTGAAGGAACACCTCCTCGTATTGAGGCGGGCGCTCTCGAGGGGCCCTTGGCCCGGGCCCCGGGTTCGGACGGGCTCATGGGCCCACTCGACGAAAATCATGATGCATTTGTTGAAATTGGGATGTCACGTGCACCCCACATTTGTTGAGCGAGGACGGCCAATTTTAGAGACTCGATGGGCCATTCTTCGATCAGCGTCCTACTATCTAGTTCAAACTCAAAGTCACATTATTCTTGCACAATTTCGTATGAATGAATATGGGATATGATCCGTTGGAAGCCCAAGTGTTAGAGAATTTTACTGAATCTGCTGAGCAAGGGGTTGTGAGTTCATAACAGCTGTTGAAACCTCTCCAGGGTGGTGTGCGTGGCGTGATGAGCTTTCTACAATGACAAAAAAAATATTTTATAATCATGTGATATATGTTTATTAAAATATAAATAATGTAAATACGTTAGTTATTAAAGCATATACTACATGTGAAAGTTTCTTAGTTTTTAATTTTATTAGCATTCGACCCTTAGTTATACTTTGGATGGAGTGTGCATTTTTATTTTAATCATTTTAATTAGCATTCGATCCTTGGTTAAGATTCCAATCGAGTGTATATTTTTTATTTGAACGATTCTATTTGCATTCGATTCTAAGATATGATGCGGATCGAGCGTATATTTTTTATTTTAATATTTTATTGGCTTTCGGTCTTTAGACATGATTCGGATCGAGTGGAGATGGTTTACTTGAAACTTGTGTTAACGCTCGATCCTTA
>NEEC01000155.1:0-29018 GCA_002189035.1 Utricularia gibba | reverse complement strand
GTAAACTTTTTATTGGACTCACTATATACAGTACAAATCTAGGCGAGGCATCACTCCTGCTATCTTCTTCTTTTTCTTCTTCCTCCTCAAAGCGTATGTACCAGCAGTGCTACCATGGAAACAAGCTAAAGTTGTGGGCGCAAACCCTGGGATTTATTCTTCTGCAGATCATGCTTCAAACTATGACACATCTAAAAACTACACCACAACCACAGGCTCACTCTTCTCGCACGCGCGTACACTCAGCTCCATCCATCAAGGAAGGGCCTCAGCTCTGCTCTGCTCTGCCTATGCATCAGATTTCGCAAACCTACCACGGATCCGAGGCTGGCTATCAGCAAGAGCTTTCCTGCAAGCATACTGAAGAAAGCAATGAACTTGAGGGGTGATGATCAAAAGAGTTAAAATTTGAGGGTGATGGTGAAATTCTGCTTGCCTTGATCTTGTGGCCAAAGTTTCTCTTGGACTTCTTGATGCGGTATCTGGAGAGCTTCTCCTTGCGTTCTTCAGAAACGATGGTTGTTGTAGTGGTCACAATTTGAGGTTGCACCCGGGAAGTGGAGGAGAGTTGTGTTATCAAGAGTCTGTCATAAAAACCTAGAATCAATCACCCTGCCCTACCTACCCTGTTGAAGAGGCCACAGACATCTAAACATTTCTCAGTTCATGTCGTAGCAGGAGCTCAAAGACAACCATTATTCTATGCATAAAGGGACCTCATAATTTCCATACTGCAAAAGCATCACACACACAAAAGAGTGGTAAACATGACCTTTATGTCTCCTTCACTGAAAGCTCTCCGCATCCCGAAGTCGATCACTGGGAAGTCCACAAAGCACTGAGTGAAGGCCGGCTGGTGGACAATGTCCATGGAGTGAAGAGAATGGGAGCTAATACTCTTCTGGAGTGAAGCACCATTCTGGTTATCATCATTGCTAGCATTTTGTGCATCTGTCTTGTCGTTTGGAGTTCAATCCGGATTACTTCAGATAGGGGAGTCTCATTCCCTTCCTTGGCTAAAAGATCCTTTCTGCACTCGTAGAACACCTCACTGAGTATCTTCCCACTCTTGATGGAGGATTCAATATCCAGGACAGTCAATGATTGGGGTGAAATGACATCTTCCCCACAGGAGATCATTGACAAAGCAGCAGTCATGGGATCCAGTCCTGTGACTGGTACTGGTTCTTCCAGAACTGGCTCAGGGGCCTCGAACAGGTCCCCTCCTCCCCACAGATTGTAACCAGACACTGATATTTCCTGCATCAAATGATGTGCAAGTTAGAAAGGCAAGAAATATCTTCTAAGGATAAAAACTTCTCATGCTGAGGCAGCATGGGATGATACCAGTGATATGAATATCATGTGACACACAAGAATGTAAACAATGAGATGAAAATCTACATCTAGACTCCTACAATAAACATGGAAATAAAAAAACAGGAGCATCCTGAAAGCGAAGCCAATAATTCATGTTTTAGGAAGGGCGCCAGACTTCCCCTTAACAACAGTAGATGATGGGAATGCTTTGATTCCCCAAATGTGCAGTGCGTGTTTCCGTGTGAGAGAGAGTTTCAAGTTAAAAAGCAAAACAAAAAGAAGATCAACCATTAGATTAGATGAAGGACAGTAAGAAAAAACCATTTTGAGTTCCCAGAGCAACAAAAGTTAAAGCGGCTCTTTCCAGGATAAAAAAAAAAAAAGTAATGCGCTGTTCTGGAGATGAGAAAACGAAAATCTTGGGTGAGAGACTGAAAGGCATGGAGGAAGAGGAGGTAACTTTAGCTTTTCACAAGTGCGATGAGAAAACGAATCATCAGCAACAGGAGCTTTTGCAAAACGGAACAGCAGTAACGAGAAAGGGGACCCTTTTTGTGTCCTTCCTGTGCACCAAAACAAGAATCAACCCAGTGAACAATACGACAATAATCATGACCGTGATGGATAATTTTCAGCTCCAATTCCTTGCTTCCATCTTTCCGCGAGAACGAAACAATTTCATGTCAACTTCTGCTGAAACGCATACGTTTCAAAACAGCACAAAAAGGAGCAAAAATGGTTCTTGAGAATAGCAGAACACCAGAAAAAACGCCCCAGTTAAACAAAACCCAGAACACTAAAAAGGAACCCAGCACATACAGATGAATCAGTGATTTTCTGAGCACAGCAAAATTCATCGTACTGCTGCACTTCTTGATGTAAATTCGGGGAATACGTCAACATTAGCTCTGTTTCTGCGTACATCTAGTTCCCAGTTATCTTTTTCTTCAGTAAAGGAAGACAGACAGAGAGAGAAGGAAAAACAGAAGTGGGGTAAGTGGAGGAATGAGCTTGCGAGACTGAGGTGCCTTAAATGGAGGAAAGGGCCTTTCAAACACAGTGAAGCAGCAGCACCCGGCAAAGAAAGGCGCGTCTGGGAGGAGGAGAGATAGGGAGTGGGGCTGAGAGAGGCACCTCGATAACTTTTTTTTGGAGCTTTCTCGGGGGAGTTTTCAGTGGAGGAGGCACTGTAACGGTAAAAAAGTAAAAAACCATCCACTTTTCGTACACCCAAAATATCTATCCTAAATATCTAAATTAACCCTCTCCCCCACTTCGTCTCTATCCCTACAGAACCAGATTCCAATTCCATAATTTACTGTTTTTTTATTAGTAAATCTTATATTTCTAATTTCAAAATTGCATCAAACAGTAATAAAAATATTTAATAATATTACCAAAATAGCATATTCCCCAAAAGGGTAAAATCCATTCTGATTGGTTCTATTTTTTTTTCAAAATAACCAAAAATAATATCATTTTTATTTTTTATTTCAGATAAAATAATTTCGATTTGTTGATTAAAATAGTAAAAAATGTTTTTGAAAAACGTACTCCAGCCGAGTTAAAAGGGCAAAAAAAAGGAACATAAAGGTCAAAAAGGACAAATACACACAAGTAGACAAACAAAGGAGGTTATATCACGAAATTATGAGCATGCCAAAATTAAGATGTTTTAAAATTCCAATTTTAGTAATTTAATTTCATTCACAAAAGTAAAAACTACAAGCATATGATCCATGTGCCAAGATATTTAGGGGTGAAATGTATCACGAAAAAAAACCAGTTAACTAATTCGATCATCTTAGAAAATTAGCAAAATATAATTCATAATTAATCGACTGGTTTAACTAGCCATTTAGAAAAATAAAAAGAATCTGAGGATTCAAGATTTAGATTTAGAGTTTGGAAGTTATATTCGAACTTGATGTATAAAAATTGCCATAATTGAAGACTCAATCAAAGGTGAATGAAGCAGGATAGAAGAGTCTAGAAGTTAGTGCGAGTTGAAAGCCAATGATTCTCCTTGAAGTGACTGCACAATTTAATAAGCAAGAAAAGGAAACGTGGTGTTTGTACAGGTATTTGGTTGCAGGTGCACAAATGCAAATTCATGCATCATTGTAACAAGAGGGACACGGATGAAATCTAAAATAAATTCAATTCCTTTAAATTATAATTTTTGAAATATAATTTAAAATTATTGAACTAAATTCAACTCAAATTCATGATTAAATCCAAAAATAAATTTAAAACACAGGTATGATCATGGATTGATTTGAGGTGGAAAAGCGATGCCTTTCGCATCAAATGGATGGTGCTTTCAATTGTCATCCATCCAAATAAACAAACAATTTTCCGAATATGAAACCTCAATTTGCAAACTTCATTTTTAGATGTAATAAGTATTGAAATTAAAAATTTGATAGATCGGATGAACATACATTAAATTAAAGTACATAATAAATTCAATCAATTAATAATAATTTATAATTTTTTTATATAATTGATTATTTTAATTTTAAATTTCGATATTGAATTGTTTGTTTTAATAAAAAGTTAAGTTAGGAATGTATCCGAGTCGGATCTTAGCCAATCCATTTTCATTGACAGTAACAAAAAAAGTACCTAACTTTTTTTTTTTAGAGTAAGATAAGGTCCGTCGCTGTGTAACTCATGTCATCTTCCATGTGCATTGACATATTGGTGGCTGCGTGTTGAAGCGATAACATTGAATAATGTCGGGTGTACCCCCCAATGATAAAGGGGCTTCCTCTCATCTAAACTTTGGTAACATTTGTGAGAATCGAAGTGGGGAAGGGGGACAAGCCCCGAGCCGAGCCGATAGAGGCAAGGTGGTTCCAATAATGGGGTTCTCTTGCGCCTTGTAATGAAACGATGAAGTTGTCCGGTCCGGTCCCCTTGTAATGAAGGGAGAGTGGATGAGTTTGGTATCAGGTCTTTTCTTCCACTGGGACAAATGGATGGTATTTAATTGTTGGGTCACTCTCAGCCATTGTCTTCTTCCTCCCCTCCCGGAGCAAATCATTGCAGGCCTCGCAGGCATCACAACCCAACGCCCAGCACACATCCGCAGCTCGCTCCCATCGCGTTTCGGATGATGGGTCTCGTCTCAGCCGTGCGATACAGAATCCGACGGACTAAAACTGCTATATGTGATGGGGGCAGACTCAGATTGCCATTTGCCAGATGCATAGCATAGGTTACGGCCGAATATTTATAAAGATTCTTTGATAACAAGGTATTAGTATGTTTAAGTATAATATAATTAAATATGTATATACTTAATTATATATAACGTTTTATATGTAAAAATAGAAATTTAATTATATAAATAATATACATATAACTAAGTACCTTTTATTTGTATATAATATTCATATACTTAAAAAATGAATTATGTCACTGGTATAACCATATAAGGTTGTTATACGTATACTAGTCAATCAAATAATGATATATATGTAAACTTAAGTATAAATCTTCTATAATCTATTATCAAACAACCTCTAAGTTTGTTAAAATTTGAGTTGCTATTATATGATTGGTTTCGTCCTGGTACATTTAACACTTTTAATTGTGTATCATTTGGCGTAGGGTGAAGCCCAACCCCAGACAGGCTCCATCAACGGGTGTCGTCTTCCCGGCTGAAAGGAGGATAATAGTACAAATGATTGTTGATGCTTACCATTTCTTTACAATAAATAGTTTCTATTTTTAAAGAAAGTTTCATTATCAAATAATTATCTTCCTATATTAATCTAATAGCATAATTAGTCTCGTACGCCTTATTGAAATTAATAATTTGATGTGCAAAATATATATAAAAACATATATCACATTAGAAAAGATTAAATTCAATATATTATTAATTTATTATATGCTTTAATATTTATTTTTAATTTTTAATACATGGTTTTGGACGTTGAAATCTAATGCATTCCTGGTTTTGGCCTACGGGACTACCCCCTATTTATTATATTTGCTTTTTCCCAAGAAAATAAATAAGTGGGAGCGACCTGAGGAAATGGACCCCACCCTCCTGTCTGACAAAAAAAAATAAGGGTTCGTTTTTTTTTATATGTTATAAAATTTTATTTATTTCCTTTTTTATCAATGAGTTTTTAAAATTCTGAATAACATTTTTTTATTTTGTAATTTATTAGAGCAAGATTTTAAATTTCGTTCAAAATTTCCTGAATTTCGAACATTTTTAAAGACGTAGAGGAAAAACAAAGAGGGCGTTTAGGGTTTTCAAATCAGATTTGGTGATTCTGTACGGCGTCCTTCTTCATCGCAGCTTCCTTGATGATCTGAAGGCAGTTCTGGAAGTCGTCGCAGAGTTGGAGCGGATCGGGGAAGAGTTTCTCGTCGAGCGCCATCGACACGATCAGTTTGCTCGCGTAGCTCTGGAAGTGGATCAACACCGCCTGCGGGTAACGGTAGGTAAATACATTAATACCCCTCCCTACTCTAAGACGCTCCCCCTCCTATCATCATCTAGGTGGATCTGGTCCATGGTGAAAAGGTTATTTTGCTCACACTGGTTTGAGTGGCTTACCACTGGGAATCCGTACACGGATGGAGCGAAGTAGGTGAGTGGATTCCCGAAGAAGCTGATCTCATCTCCAGGCCCCATCACGCTTGAGAATGCGAAGGTCACATTTGACAGGAAAGAGTTCACCACAAAGGCTGTTCTCTGAAACAACAACAGCAGCAACAACTCAACTTTTGTGACTAATGAAGCTTTTTATTTGGTGGTGGTTACCCTCATCCCGAGGATCTTGATCAGCATCTTCACTATGTGGTACTCGATGATGCACTGGTAGGAAAGCTTCTTCTTGTTCATGACAGCCCTGGCATCCTGAACGTAGGATAAGGGATCTTGATGCAGGCGCAGCCGCAGAGGAAGCAGGATGAACCCCACCATGTTTCCCCATGTCTGCAAGTCTAGAGCTTTCCCATTGTGCATCACTTCGTGTGCGTCCTGTCCAGACACGGAAAACCCCTCTGAGAATGGCAGAGCAAGCATGAACACAGGTCGTCTAAAAGGATACGAACTTGAACTGTGGCAGATGGTCGCATGTTGAGAGCAGCTACGCCGCGAATGCTCATGGATTCTAAAGAAGACCTGGCTGCCTTCTCTGGTAGAAGAAAGACATGTGGTTATTTCTGTCCCTGAAAAAGATGAACCAATTCCGGTGACTGCGTGCGTACCAGTTGATGGAGCTGCATTGCAGGAGGTGTGTCTCCTATGAACGTAATGACTGAGGGCGGCGTTGGTTATTCCGAACATCACATCGTTAACAGTCTGAGAATGCGACAGAGAAAGAAAGAAATAAAGAAACAAAGACATGGATAACAGTTAAAGGGGAAGACAGTCAGTCAGCGTACTGTGTTCATTGAATTCTTGATTAGCTTACATCGTCCAAGTTGAGGACTTTGTGGACGAATCTCTTTTGGGAATGCTCGATTCCTTTGTCTCCTTTGATGGGATTCCAGTCTTTCAGAATGAACACAGTAGCGACGAATTCCAGAGTATCCACCAAAGTGTAATGAACCATCAAGAAAAACCTCCAGATGACAGAAAAAAGCAAGTTGAGGAACGCCCTTTTCTTCCCTGACTGAACTGGACGTTTTTTGCTTGCGGGAGGACGGGGAGAGCTTCAGGGTCGGAGATTCTTCTCCCACAAGCTAAAAGGACCGAAATCAGGGAAACCCCATCGCCTATTGAGTGATGGAGCTTCAGCACGGCGGTGGCGGCGGAGTTACTGGTTTTCACATTCAGAAGATAGAGTTCCCAGAGAGGTTTCGAGAGATCCATTGGAGTCCGCGCCACTTTTGTGATGAATTCGTCTACAAATTTGTCACCCTTTTCGTGTTCAATCTCCGGATCCAAATCCGGCACCAGCACATGATCGTCGATATTCACCTCCGTCGGCCGCCATGACATCTTATACTTGGCTTCATCCTCGAAAACCTGATAACAAAAACGTTGCAACTCACTCTGTAAAACAGGGGAAGCACAAAAACAGAGCACCCACTAGGAGACTAGAGAAGCGGGGATGCTTGGCGAGGCTCTGGGAGACGGAATGCTTGACCCAGTTGACATCCAAGCTGCAACTCAAACCCATGATTGTAATGACGTTGAGATTGAAATTGGGCGTATGCATGAGCCGGGAAAATGGGCTCGCAGGTACACATTCCTCTTCTCCTTGAACTGCAACCATCTTATCTGCCTTTGAGTCTGATATGCATATAAGCAACAGCAGGAGCAGCAGCAGCAGAAGAAGAAGAAGAAGAGGCGACCAGTGGTTATGTGGTTGGTTGGTGGACTTGCAGAAACTTTCAAACCCAGAAGTACAGTCTGATCGGAAAAGTGAAGTTATGGGCTTTCATTATCCATCACCATCTTCTCCATGCTACATGCACCACCTCAGTCTTTTAAAAAGGAAGGTTAAGATAATGATTCTTATGGATACAAAAAGGAAAGAAAAACGTGAATGAATTGGGATTGGAGAAGCAGCCAAATGGATGGAAAATAACAGGCCTGGATTAGTCTCCTCCTCCTCCTTGTGACTGCCATTAATGATGCCGCATGCTTTGTAGGAGAAGACGATGGAGTTTCGATTTGGAATTGAATGCTGTGGACATGACGGTAGGTAGCCATTTGGCGTCTACAGAGTTACAGATCAAGAGCACGTGCCTACCGGAGAGTGCCAGAAAACTGGAGCATGCGGTGGAGGTTCACATTACAGATGGACGAAAAAGGAAAGAACAGGGGAACTATGCACACAACTACTGCAACTGGTGACCTTTATATCATCAACTCCCATCTGGTTTGCTCACCCCGTCGCCGCCGCTCATGCTCTTCACGACGGCCTCCTTTATAATTCGAAGGGAGTTCTGAAAATCCTCGCAGAGCTGATGAGGGTCAGGTATCACCGCCTCATCAATCGCCAGGAACACTATCAGCTTCTTCGCGTAGCTTTGGAAGTGGATCACCAGTGGCTGAAAGCAACAATAAGAAAACAGAGACATGTGCATGGAACTGGTAACTGCCATTATTATGGAGGAGGAGGTACTCACCAGTGGGATTCCGGTGACCGTCGGTGCGAGGTAGGTGAGAGGATGTCCCAAGAAACTGATCTCATGCATCGGCCCGATCACGCTCGAAATCCCAAAGGTAATGTTTGATACAAACATGTTCAGTAAAAGAGCTCCAGCCTGAAAGCACAGCGTAGTACCATGAAACAGTGTTGTAGCAGATTATCGACAGAAAGCAGATGGACACTCACGTTCACTCCAAACAGGTAGATGACGAGCTTCATGAAGTAGTACTGGACGTGAGTTTGGAAGGAGAGCTTCTTCCTGTTCATCACAGCCTGCGCATCACGTATGTACGACAGGGGGTCTTCTCTGGTGCACAGCTTCATTGGAAGTATGACGAAGCTCACTATGTTTCCCCACATCTTCACGTCGGCCATCTTTTTCTCCTTGCGTATCACCTCGTACGTATCCTGCCCACAACCAGAAACACAATGTCGAATGAAAAGAATCGTCTGAGATGGTACGGACTCGTCGGCGGTTTCTACTTCAACCGTAGGGGATGGCCGGAGATTGAACGGCGCAAGAGCCCGTATGCGAAGCTCTCTGAGGGGATGATGCTTCCTCTTCTGCTTCACATTTGCACCATTTTCTTCTTTCGTCCCCACTGTCTCGGGTGCTACAAGAAACAATACAGGTAATAAGCACAATAAGATGTCCATTTTCTTCTTGCTCTAAAACAAAAACAGAAATCAAATTTCATACTTAATTATACTATTAAAATTTCTAAAAATATAATCATTTTTATTATAAAAATAGCCCATTAAATAAATGCATGTGAAAAAGGTGATTAGTGAACGCCCTGGTTTTAGTAGAAGAGGAAGAAGAAGCCACGTCACCACATGTTCTTCTCTGGAGATAACTGGCGAGGGCCGCCTGAGTGATTCCGAGGAACACGTCGTTAACTGTCTGAAAACATCAAGAAAGAGTGGGTTCGAGATCAGTTTCAGTATTTTGAGCGGAGGAGTAGAAGAAAGTACCGCTTTCAGGGCATTCTTAATCAGCTTAACGTCGTCGAAATCGAGGATACGGTGGACGTACGTCCTCGGGAGTTTAGCTGCCGCATCCTCGCCGACGAGGCGTTGATCGGAGTGGCGGAGTCTTTTAAAAATACAAGTGTAGCCACGAACTCTACTGTGTCCCTTATCGTATAGTACGCGATCGAAAGCATTCTCCAAATGATGGTGATCATAAATGAACATATTCCCTTGTCACGGTTACTCTTCTTGCTTCGCCGTTGAACTGTCGTGGGGAGAACCGGCAGAGCTTCGGGGTCGGAGAGTTTCCTGCCACACGCTAAGAGAATCGACATGAGGGATACGCCGTCGCCGACAGAGTGGTGGATCTTGAACACGGCGGTGGCGGTAGAGTTGCTGGTTTTCACGTTCAGAATGTGGAGTTCCCATAAGGGCTTGGAGTGATCCATCGGGATATGCCCGATGCTCGATATGAACCCCGCCACGAACCCATCCCCTCGATCGGCCTCCGCCTCCAAATCCAAATCCGGCACCAAGACATGCTCCTCGATGTTGGGTTTAGTCGGCTTCCACGACATTTTGAACCGCATCTCATCCTCCAAAACCTAACCCCACCAGGCGCAGAACGCCACCATGCTCGTCGAGGTTAGGTCTAGAACTTGAACTCAATTCAGAATTGCAGCAATATACATACTCACAAGGATGCTTGAGAAGCGAGGGTGCTTAAGCAAGGTTTGGGCGGCGACATGCTTGACAAACGCGACGTCGAGTGGAGTGCTGAAACCCATAACGACGATGATGCAGAGATTGAAATTGGGTGTATGCATCAGCCGTGAAAAGGGGCTTGCATTCTGCACTTCCTCATTCCCGTCGGCCATTCTCAGTCTATGCACCGGAGTTGGTCAGCCCGCCACCGCCTGATACCGTTATATAGGCGCCCCTTTCACCTAACAACAAGTTGCACCAGTGCCAATATGGTTTATTTGTAGTAATGTCTTCAATGATGTGAACTAGAAAACTGTGATTGGTGGTTTCATCCCTGATTTGTGCATGATAATTTTTCGAAATTGCTTCTCTAAAATTGATTTTAGATGTGCATACTAAAGTGATCGACTGGCTTTCCCTATTCAATATGCTTCTCCTACCCAGAATTTATTGAGAACTCGCTCAGTGTTAAATGTGATGGAAGACCACTCGGGGATGGTCGTACTGTCTTCGATGAAGCAGTTGTCTTTTTCACCGAGAAACGAGTTCCGGGGTCACCTTGAAGGCCAATGATCCACTCCCAAATCCACTTTCTCTCCCTTTCACTTGTTATAACGGCTTCACGGTTTACTGCGTTGCCGCCAGGTCGTCTTCTCCGGCGGGCCTTGATTTCACGTAAAACCCAGTGCCCAATTCTTGCACAGAATGTCACACTACGGACATTCGGAACCACCAGATTCCTTATTATTGCATAATGAAACCGACAAAAATTTCTCCTTTAAAAGACGATTCAGGGTGGAGTTGCTATCTGTCTTCATATCTTCCTCCATCACTGGAACATGTTCAGCCGAATAGCCCCCAATATCAAGTCCTATCCTGTCAAATCCAGACATGGAGTTGTGGTATTGAGTGTTCACAAGATGGCATCATCAGAATGGTCATCATTTCAAGAGAGGGATACTCGGTGTTTTTCTCATCTCCATAACCAAAAGTCCATTATTTCAACATGCTGCCTGATAAAATCAGCCCACATTCGTTCCACAGTCGATCTGGGCGACCCATCCGCCCGATGTCTAGTTAAGAAACACAGCAACCATCAGTATTGATTTGATTGCACAAGGAATCAGAGGCGACGGTGGCGACGGCGTGCTCTGAATCCGATGCCCGCGCCGTCGCCATGGGATACATAGAAGATATCCAGAGATGGAGGCGAATGATGCGAGCAGTTTAAAGTCAGGTGCCTAATCCCCATATCAGCAGCAGCAGCATCATGGAGCGAGCACATGGTTAGTTGCCCAAGCTGATGCATCACTCGCTTTACCCCGCCCCATTCGGAAATGAATCTTTTGATAAACATTTGTGTCCACGAGCAAATGTCCAAACGATTCCGTTTTTGTGTTTTAAATTTCAAACAGATGACATTGACACTGTCCCTCCCTCCCACCAAATAATTTTCACCCATCCAAAATCTAAAATATTGCAACTACCTACCCCAAAAGATAAGACTGGACACAAAGAAGAGACAAGTAATTAATATTTGATCATCAAATAATACCATATCTAAAAATTGAAATAATAAATACAAAATATTGTACATTAATAATAACCAATTAAACTTTATCTTTTCAAATATGATCTAATGTGTTTTATATATTTCAATGTATTCACTCACTTATCAAATACTGAGTTTCAATAAGTTGCATTCAAACTAAAGCAATAACATAATAAAAGAAGAACGAACGTATTGTATTTGATATCATTATCAAGGTGAAATGATCATCTAAATAGCTTTTTTTCTAGAGCTTCACGATCAATAATTTTAGAATCAATCTAAATTCTTACGATTTTACGTTTAATGTCATTTCCATACGAAAGAGTAAGTATGGTACATTACTTGATTTCTCAGCCGCCCGATGGCAGTTCGATTTGGATTCCCTTTTAGACAGGGAGAAAAACACTTGACACTTCTCCTGTCGCCCCCATGCCTCGCTCCCCTCCATTTCTGATGCTTTATTTCTCATAAACGGGAATCACTCTTCACCTAATCAAGCATATGCTCCGACATAACCAACCCACCAAATCATATTATGTAACAAGAAAATAAATTGCATCGCATATGGATTACATCCTTCGTTATTCGAATCGGATTTGGGTTTGAATTATATGATTCAACTTAGTATTATATCGATTTTGCACTAATAGTTGTAACCACCATTTGATCCATTTACTGTTTAATTAAATTACGATGAAATTTTTATATATATTTTTAAATAGTTTTATCAGCTCAATATATTCAATTAATTTCTTATTAAACTATTAATAGTAAATTTTTTCCGATAATATCTCTGCTTTTACCTAAATGATATAATTAGTCACGAAAAACGTAATTTAAATCATATTCCGCACATTTACCCTCGTGGTCGCGGCGATATTGATTTATGTTTTTATTTTTTGGTTTCAAACAAACACCTCCTTTTCATTTCTGTGGTGTGAGACACATTCCACGTGGCACACACATGATGGGTGTGGCGTTCGTTCGTACAACCATGAGTTGTAAGATTTGACCAAATATCGGTGCTGGAATTTATCATATAAAATAATAAATTATTTTCGTGGTGCTCATGTTTTGTTACATGAATATTAACACGTAATTAATTATATTTTCTTTTCTATTTTTTGTTGCTGATCTTGAAAGATGACGTGTCCGTGGATGAATGATTGTTGGCTACCAACTGCGTGGTGTGTCGCGTGTGTCTTAAATCCCAACTTCTCTATTATTATTCAACCATTTTTAAATTCTCTCAACTTAATTCTTGATCCCACAAAACTATTCATTTAATTTAAAATATGATTTGGATAAATTTATATTTTACACATATATTTATTGAAAACAAATTAAAAAAATATGGGTTTATGTTAAATCCATCTACCAAACGCATTTCAAATTTAAAATTTTCAATTATGTTTTATCTTATAAGTAAATTCCCAAACAATTTACCACCCCATTCTAAAGATTTGTGTTATTTCTATTTTATAACTGAAATGAATAATGTAGCAATGGGGAGTGGTTGGACATGAATTTAAGTGGTTGGTACAACAACAAATTGCCATGCCATCATCACATGTATGTGCATACCACATCACATCCCCCTCACTAAAATAATAAGATCATAATTTAGAAAATTGCTCATCTTTTTCACACATGGGTAAAAAAAATATTAATTTTTGTTGATTTAGTGGATGTTAGGGAAATTGGAGATAACTACTCTTCCAAATATATCATTGATTGATGTACTTGAATCGATTAATCGACGAATCGAATGGATTAGTCCGAATTTTAGACTTCTAATCTATCAACGAAAGATAATGTAGCATTTTTCTATAAAGATACACATTAGGAAAGAAAATTTAAAAATAATACACTTGTTGGATAGTGAAATAGAGACAAATGGATAATCATCCAATAAAAAAAGTATCAAAATTGCTCCTTTTTTAAAAAAAATATTTGCGCAAATAGATTTTTCTTTCTAAAAGAATCACATGCTTTAAAACTGAAAAAGAAAAAAAAAAAACTCGACCACAAGGTGATTCTTACCAGGAATATCTTTGGTGTTAGTAGATATTTACAGGATGGTGGTATAAATGCGTCCCATCCCATGGCCATGAGATGATTCACAGGTCTCCTCCCGAGCCGGAGCCAGGGAAAATTCAGACTCCTCAGCTGTGTCGTGACCTACATATGAGCGGCTGGGGTTCCATGAGGTACGGGCGGCGGTTCACCGGCCATGGCAGGTCGAGTGTCGGTAGGCTCCTGCGTATGGTGATTGTGATAGCGGTGGTAATGGCGCTGTCCCCGACGGCTGCGGTGGCGGACGGGTTCTTGAGGGGAGTCAGGCGGTTTGTGGCCGTACTCGTTTCCCGGAACTGTGTCTTGAATCGCTCTCGGAGTCGGCCGCGGCTGTCCCCGGCGGGGATCCGGTACACATGTCCGTGAACTTCACGCTTCAGAGATTTGGGCAGGCGCTGTACGCGGCTTCTGATATTAGCAACGACTTTGAGATGGATGAGAAGGTCAGGGCTGCCTACGAGGACTGCCTTGAGCTCCTCGACCACTCCGTGGAACTACTCTCGCGATCTCTCTCCGTCATCAGTCGCGGCGGCGGAAAGGGTTCCTCCGATGTGCTGACGTGGCTCAGCGCGGCGATGACGAACCACGATACTTGCACCGACGGATTCGCGGATTTGAGAGGCCAAGTCAAGAGCCAAATGTACCTCCGTCTCAAGGACCTCTCGGAGCTGGTGAGCAACTGCCTCGCCATCTACACCGCCACGGCCACCGGCCGCAGCAGCGAGGCCTACTTCTCCGGGATCCCCATAGAGAACCGCCGCCGCCGACGCCTCCTCACTCTCGCCGACGGCCGCGATCCCTCCTCCTACCCCCATTGGCTCTCCCGCAGGGACAGGCTCCTGCTAGACACCCCAGCCGCGGGCATCAAGCCAGACGTCGTCGTTTCCCCAGACGGCAACGCCACGTGCAAGACCATCACCGAGGCCATCAAGCTGGCCCCTTCCAATAGTACCCGCCGATTCATCATCTACATCAAGGCTGGCAAGTAAGTTTCTTCACTTTTTTCACCTCTGTCATTACCTCCTTTTTTTTGTTTTTGTTTTTAAATCAAGAATCGGTGACTGCCCCCGCAGGTACGAAGAGGACTTGTTGAAGATCTCCAGGTCCAAAACCAACATCATGATGATCGGAGACGGGAAGACTAAGACCTTCATCTCAGGCGGTAAAAGCGTCATGGATAACGTCACCACCTTCCGTACCGCCACTTTCGGTAATTTTGTAGTATATTTTGATTTCATCATTTTTCTATATATTTCTGGGTTAAAAAGTAGTATTTTTTAGAAGGGTGATCAGGCGCCTCATAATTTAGGGTTTTTGGACAAGGGAATTAAGGTGACGGTTGGCGCCGTCGTGTGATTAGGGAAAATGATCCATGTTCTGGTAGGCCATGTCCGTGTCTGTCTGCTGCCTAAGAATCATTCATTTTCTGTGTACTGTAGCCGCATCGGGGAATGGGTTCGTGGCTCGTGATTTGACCTTCGAGAATTGGGCGGGTCCGGGCGGCACCAAGCGGTGGCGCTTCGCATCAGCGCCGACCACGCGGTGGTCTACCGTTGCAACATCATCGGATATCAAGACACGCTCTACGCCCACTCGCAGCGCCAGTTCTACCGCGGCTGCGACATCTACGGCACCGTCGATTTCATCTTCGGCAACGCCGCCGTGGTCTTCCAGAACTGCACCATTGTCGCCCGGAAGCCGCTCCCGGGGCAGAAGAACACGTTGACCGCACAGAACCGGAAGGACCCGAACCAGAACACGGGCATCTCGATCCACGCTTGCCGGGTCGTGGCGCAACCCGACCTGGACGCCGCCAAGTCGGCCTACCCGACGTACCTCGGCCGCCCCTGGAAGCTCTACTCGCGGACGGTGTACATGCTGTCGTACATCGGAGATCACGTGCACCCGCGGGGTGGCTCGAGTGGAACTCCACCTTCGCACTGGACACGCTGTACTACGGCGAGTATATGAATTACGGGCCGGGTGCTGCCGGCCCCGGGTCCCAGCGGGTCAACTGGAAGGGCTACCATGCCATCAATTCGTCGGTGGAGGCGAGCCAGTTCACGGTGGCGCAGTTCATTTATGGGGCGTCGTGGCTGCCGTCCACGGGAGTCTCCTATTTGGCCGGCCTGTCCACGTAGACGCATTCGAATTCAGTTAATTCGAATACGAAGTGGATCAATGCGTGAATTCCTTTCATCTCCTTATCATGTAAAGAAGTTAATATATCTACAGGTTCAGTTTCTGATCATTTTCACTCTCACCCAGAGCAGAAAACTGGGCTTCGTTTACTCTGATCCAGAGTCGAAAAACAAGCTATGTGGTGCAGCCCGTACACTGCATAGCCCAGATCTCACATCAAGATCTACAGACATTTTTCTTATTTAGTGTTACAGGCAGAGCGCAGCTGCTGTAACACAGAATCTACAAAAACAGAAGGTGACACGATGGGTAATGGACATAGGCTGGCTGATGCTCATCAAGGCCTCCGGTTTGTGATGGAATCGAATGGGCTGTCGGTGATGGCTTGGACTGGCTGCCATTCTCGTCTCCTTGTTCCCAAGAGACGTTCCATGTAGGAGGAACCAGGGGAAGCGAAACCGACGAGCCCCGGTATAGCATTCACAGGTCCACATCCTCTGCATCTCCTTCAACAAGGAAGCTGGGAAGGCCAATGTGATGTCCCTGAAAAGAAGATGCAGATGGATCAGTCACCCCATCATAATGAACGAGTTTTGAGCTTAGTTATGGTTACTTCAGATATGGAAGTGTCATGTTCTTGATGAGAGAGGGGTTCTTTGAAACGAACGCCTTCCACTCTTCTAAATCGATCTTCCCGTCTCCTTTGGAGTCTGCCTCAGAGAATGTCTGCGAAGGGGGAAAAAGGAATAGATTCAGGTACAAGGGGATACCGGCATGCTTGAGAACTTGTCTTTACATACCCTGTCTACAATAAACTCTATAAGATCCTCGGAGAGTGATAGCTCTGATTCATATAAGAGAGCAAGAACCATCATCTTCAACTGCAGGATCGAAGAAAGTACTTAGCAGAAGGGGGATAAATAACAAAGATCAGCAAGGATTGTCTGTCAAATGGGCACTTCCGCCATGAGATTTTGATGGAGAATTCAGCACAGTGAATCAAGAAAAGCCTTTTTACGGGAACAGCAAATGTGCACATTTTTAAGCATATATGAGGAAAATAAAGTGTAAAGAGCAAAATCAACATCTGTTCGAGGTCCTCTGTCTCGGACAGATGTTGATTCACGTGTGCCATTCAGAGGAGGGAGGTGCAGAACATACTACCTCTTCTCTCTCGATGAATCCGGTGTGCCGCAGATCATACAATCGATAAGCAACTGCAGAAGCAGGTAATTGGTCAGAGGCAAGAAAGTGTTTGCCATTTATTTACACAAACCATTGCTGATATTGCAGAACTTGTATTCTTACACAAAACTTTGCTATCATATGATGCATTTGGGTGAAAAACGCCCAATGACCGCACAAATTCCCCGAAATCGATGACCCCATTGCCCTTGTCATCAAACAAGTGGAATATCTACAGCAAGACAAACGTATCATTGAGTTTGCAAGCAAACATTAGTCCAACGACTCAGTGGATCAAGGAAATAGAACACATACTCTGTCTGCAAACAGATTTCTCTTGTTCTGATTCCTAAAGAGTGCAAATTGAAACTCCTCCTGAAAAGTAACAAACAACCCATTACTTTAAAGTCCGGAAAACAAAAATTAGTCTTGGACACCATGAAGCGAATAGAAGAGGAAGATCTGTACCTTATGAATAAGGCCGTCTTTGATTATGGAACAGCTTATCCTCTTGAACAACTCATACAAAGCCTCAACTTCAGTTACCGAAACTGCAAACACACACACACACACGCAAATGAAACAAGGCCTCTTCCGGCTCCTCAACGAAAATCGAAGCTTTCTTATAGAACTTACAGGGAGTTTCAGCAGCAAGAAGAGTTGGATCCTCGTAACCAGGAGTGCGAACCGGCGATTTGGAAACGAAACAACCCATTCAATCTATCCAATTTCTTTCCCCAATTCCAGTGCCCGGACCGCGCCTAAGAATGGGAATGAACCAGAATCACTCTGAGACCCGAAAAATCAAATATGAGTGGCCAATAATCGCAGTCAACGTGAAAACCAGAAATCAGAAAAGCTTCCCCAACCCCCGGTTGTGCATCCCCCAATACCCAACACAACACGGAACCAATCTCAACCAGCAAAACTAGAAACTTCCAGAATGCCGTTTGTATTCAAAGGCGAACGCCGTTGATTTTCACTATCAATTCCTCACCGTTAAAGGCGCCGCTGAACTTTCTCCCACGATCGATCACCTCTCATATCTCAATGCATGCCGCCCACGTATATATATATATATACAAAGACACACAAGAACAATATGTGGATAGATATGCCGGTGGGCTTACCGATCCGATGCTTCCACCTTTTTCTAATGTTTGTTGCTCTTTCGCCCCAACTCAAAAATAAACTTCTTTTCTACTTTTAATTTTAACAAGAAAAACATGAAAAAATTGTAATGACAAAATTGATTTAAAAAATTAGTCTCAAACATTTTCATATTCATAAATTTGATATAAATAAACTTCATTATTTAAAATAACTGGTCTTATCAATCCTTAAATTATTTAAATATTTGATAAAATTAGTCATCAACTAATCAAGTCTAGTTTTGAATAATTGAAAACTAATTACATCTCATATTTAAAGAGTGAAGGATCAAAAACATAAAAAATATAAAATTTTGGGGGCTAATTATACGGATACGTATTGGAGATTGATTTTGTCAAATAATGACAAAAATGATTAATGATACGTGTTATATTAAAAAAAGTAGGATTGAGATTTTTTTACGCAATTTTCTCCTTATAAATCATTTCAAATTTAGAAATGACATTAGCATAATTATATATATTATAATCAAATGAAATTTAAATTATTATATGAGGTGATATATGAATACTTAAATTCAAATTATTTTAATTAATTAAAAAATGAAATAATGATATAGGAAAATTAGCAATTTTTTGTAACAAAACTATTTTTCTCAGGATGGAAAATATGATAATTAGAATTGGATATTCTTTTAATATGCCTAATGAAATAAAGAAACCATTTAGAAAATAGGTCAACGACAAACTCTTTGTAAGAAAGACGAAGGCTATATCATTGTTTTTTTGGTAATATATTTTACAAAAAGTCAACTCAAATATCATGCACATGAAACACGAAATAAGCCTTTTTATTTCCCTAAAAAAAATTACCAAAAATCCAGGCTGTCAAATATGAGACGTGGAAAAAATCAATTATAATGCTACAATGAGATTTTTCTATAATTTCAGCCGTGTTTCATATTATATAGAATTTTTAGATTTTATAAATTTCTGCTTTTATTATAAAACGGTTAAAAATTAAAAATTCAAAAATTAAATAGAATTACTTCAAAAAATTAATAAAACAGAACAATTCTAATATAACATGAACAATTGATAATGATATAAATTATAATTTTGTATAGTTTTAATTTATAAAATTAGATTATACTATTTTATTATTGACGTTTCACATTTTTAAAATTTTAATTTGAAGATCCAAATTATTTTTCAGTATTATAAACTTAATTTTAGTTTTTCCTTTTTGGGAAAGGAGAGGCCATCATTACCATCCTCCTTAATTGAGGTTACGGCATTAATTACATTCAAACCGGTTTTATTGGCGCCTAATTTGTAGGGCTACGTGTTGCCCTAAGAGACTCGCTCATTAATCCCTTGCAATAATGAGCGTCACTTGGCCAGCCACCCTGTCCGTGTCCAAAAGTAGTAATGTGCAGTCGACTTCAACATACCCATTATAGATTTAACATCCAAAAGGATTCAATCATGATTATTTTATAAATAGTAAGGAATAGCTGCAATTCATGAGCACCATTTTTAGTAATAACTAATAGATGATTAGTGGGTTAATTAAGAATGGTATGGAGTGAGGGGCCACATCATAATCACTAGGAAGAAGGCTCTCAGGGACGTGGGAGACAACAATAAAGGCATGCAAAGTAGGGTGGGTATACGTGCCTCGCTACAATCAATATGGTCGGTCCGTTTAATCACAAGCATATATTTTTCATGATAAACAAAAATATTATACAATTTAAATGGGGATTTGTGTTTATTTTTATGCTATTAAAGGTAAAAAAAATAGAATAGGTGTACGGACGGTCGTGAATATAGGGGATTTTTATAAAAAAAATAAACAAAGGTGAAATTATGACGTGGAGGATGATCGGCCCTTGATTACGGAAGCAGGTGAAGAGGAGGGTCTAGGGACACGTGGCACCATGTGTAAAAGTCAAACAGTCGGATGGATATACCAAACACCTTTCGCAAAAAATAGCCGCCACATTTCTTTAAACGGAAAAAGACTCTTTTTTGCACGTGACATCCGTCCATCCGTCCATCCCCCTTAATATTTTTTATTTTAATTTTGAAATAAACCCAATTGCGTACTTTTTATAAATGATTTAATAAAATGAAAGGATGCATTTTTAAATTTTAGTATTTTAAAAATATTTTAGAGTCACATTTTATTATTAAACATGAACCGCTTTGTACTGCAAAAAAAAAATGACATAAATATAATCAAAAGTAACGCAGAAGCTAAGTTTACCTAACCGGGAGCAGCCGTACCTGCTCACATCATCAGCTACCGTTGTTTTATTATTACAACCAAGAAAATAAATCCGAGAATAGAGCGTTGACTTTTGGATGAAAATAAAATATACACGTTTTATTTATATTAAACAGTTTAAAATAATACAGTAATTTTTTTTTATTAAAAAGGATGGGAAGAATGCGTGGACGCAAGTGCCACGTCCGTGGGAGAGGAGCAATTTGGTACGTCCATTTTTATTTAAATATTTGTCAACGCAATTGTTTGTTACTTTACAGATCGATAACCGTGTTGATGTTATCTTCCAACTGCAGTTAATATTATTATTATTTTTAATATCCCCACGTATTTTGTTTTTTAATTTTATTTTTTGTGTGAAGTTGGGCCAGAATAAATGGGTATCGGCCCAGATACACGTTTGGATGGGCTCGTTAATTTCTATTTGGATCCGGATTACGTGGCCCATTTCAATCTTGCATCTTCTAATCATGACGTTGCTAAGTGCGCATGAATAATGCATTGGCAAGATTTTGAATCTTCTTTTTTTTTTTTTTTTTTTTTTAAAAAAAGTTATTCTCAAGTTTAGTCATATATTTAAATTACATTAAATTCAATAATTTTTAATTTTATTTTGTTAAAAAATAAAATAAATTAGTCATGAGTTGGATTTAGACGACCTCTTAGTTGAACTTTAAAACAGACAGTCCAGTCCCGAAGTTAGAGATGTGTCGTGATCAAGTTGGTGCTCCAAACCCTAGACCTTAATTGAATTGTAAAACGGCATGTTACATTTCCGACCTAAAAAATGCTGACTCCTTGTCAAATTGGGCGGCTTCCCCCTCGGAAAATTCATCCCCAATTCCAAAGGAAATTTCAGTCTTTCTCTGCAATTCCTACTCCAGGGTCCAAGTTCTGTACATGATTACAAAATACTGCATCTTTCTAGAAAAACAAAAAATGATTCTTTGAAGGTACCCATCCAGGTATCCATCATCTTCATGCGGCTAAGGGGGGTAAAAAGTGAAGTATTCTTCACAGAAATGAAATGAAAACTTAACTTATGATGGAGAGGTTTGAAGGGGGGAGGAGAATGTTAAAAGGTTCGGAGATAGCTTCACGGGTGAGAACACTTTGACCAGATTTTTCTTAGTGTTGAAACTTCCAAAATGCCTTTGTCTTTGCTTTCTTCGCAACTGCTACTATCTATCCACCCATACCCCTGCTGGGCATCCATTTTGGGGAATTTGGGATTCCCAAAAACAGCAGACAAAAAAAGGAATGTTTTTGCAGGGAAGAAGAGGAGAGAATTGTTGTTTGTTGTAGGTTGGACCCAGATGCCATGATCATGTCCCAGGACGAGGAGGATGTGCTTCTGCCCCGTCTCTTCATCTTCTTTGTCTTTCTGGTTTCAGGTGTGATTCCCGGGACATAGGGATTTGTTTCTGTACTGACCCTTGATCAGATTCTGAGATAAGGAAGACCATCCATCACTGATGTTGCTTCTTCTTTCATGTGAACAGGAAAGCTTGTTTGCGGGGACTATTCTCTGGTCACGGACAAGCAAGTGTTGCTACAGCTCAAGTCTTTTCTCGTTACCCTGAACCCTGTTGTCTTCAATCAGGGAGATTATTCTCGGTGGGATGCAACATCTCCTTCTCCATGTACCTGGCCGGGAATATCCTGCGGCGGCGGGGGTAGCGCTGAACGTGTCGTGGGAATCGATCTCTCCAATGGCAGCATCATGGGAAACCTCTTTGCCAACTTCTCCGCCCTCACGGAGCTGAAATATCTCGATCTCTCAAGTAACACAATCACCGGAGATTTGCCGGAGGATATAGGCCGTTGTTGGAATCTCAAGATGTTGAATTTGTCCCACAATCTCATCTCCGGGCAGCTTAACTTGACGGGTCTGAGGAATCTGGAGATTCTGGATTTGTCCCTCAATAGGTTGGGCGCTGATATTCGTTTAGGCATTCCGATGGACTGCTCCAATTTGTTTGTAGCGAATGTTTCGGGTAACAGATTCACCGGAAACATCCGTGGAGTTTTCGAATTCTGTACCAATCTCAAGTATATTGATCTCAGCACCAATAACTTGACTGGAGATATATGGCCTGGATTCGACAGAATGGAAGAGTTTTCGGTGTCGGAGAATCGTTTCACCGGGGAAATCCCAGTGTCGATTTTCACAGAGAATTGCAGCTTACGGGTCCTGGATCTGTCAGCGAATCATTTCTCCGGGGAATTCCCAGGAGAAATCTCCAAATGCAGGAACCTGGAGATGCTAAGCCTGTCGGGAAACAGGTTCACCGGCCTGATCCCAGAGGAAATAGGTTCATTGTCCAAGATCCAAGGTCTGTACTTGGGGAACAACAACTTTTCCAGGACGATTCCAGAGAGTTTCATAAGCCTCGGGACGCTGGAGTTTCTTGATTTGAGTCGAAACAACTTCGGGGGAAGCATACAGACGATTTTCGGGAGCTTAACGCAGGTTAGATATCTCCTGCTGCACATGAATTCCTACACCGGAGGAATCTACTCATCGGGAGTCTTGAGTTTGTCTAATCTGAGGCGTCTCGATCTGAGTTTCAACAACTTTTCTGGGCGTTTGCCAATGAATACATCCCGCATGACAAGCCTGCAGTTCTTGATGCTCGCCCACAATCAGTTCTCCGGCGCCATACCTGACGAATATGGAGATCTTAGAAGCCTTCAAGCTCTCGATCTCTCCTTCAACATCTTATTTGGCTCCATCCCAAGGAGCTTGGGGAATTTGACTTCACTGTTGTGGCTGATGCTGGCCAACAATTCACTGACAGGGGAAATACCAAGAGAACTTGGGAACTGTAGCAGCCTGTTATGGCTGAATCTTGCGAATAACCAGCTTTCAGGGGGGCTTCCACGTGAACTGACCAACATCGGAGTGAATGCCACACCTACTTTTATGCTCAACAGGGCAAGCCGACTGCTTCCTGCCGGCTCCGGCGAATGCCTGGCTATGATGAGATGGATACCGGCGGATTATCCCCGTTCAGTTTTGTATACAGACTTCTTACAAGAAAGAGCTGCAGGAACCTATGGGACCAGATTCTGAAAGGGTATGGCCTATTTTCTGTGTGCTTACCGGGTTCCAACGTGCGGAGGATGCAAACCATGGGATACATTCAGCTCAGCGGCAATCAGCTCTCAGGCGAAGTCCCTGATTCCATAGGAAACATGAAAAACTTCAGCATGATTCACTTGGGCTACAATCTGTTCCAGGGTAGGCTTCCTTCTGATATAGGGGAGTTGCCATTGACAGTTCTCAACATCTCAAACAACTTCTTCTCGGGAGCATTCCTTCTGAGATAGGCAACATCAGATGCCTGCAAAATCTTGATTTGTCATACAACAACTTCTCTGGCATCTTCCCCTGGAGCCTCATAAACTTGTATGAACTTACTAACTTCAACATTTCGTACAATCCCCTTATCTCCGGCAGTGTCCCGGATGCCCACCAGTTTATTACATTCCAGGAATCATCATTCTTTGGTGTCCCTGGTTTGCATCTACCTGAGTTTATGCGCAACTCCTCCAAAAGGGGGCAAAGCAGCCAGCCTCAGGGGCGCAAGATAACAAGAGCAGCAACTCCATTTTCACACGTCTTTGCCGTGGTTCTTCTTGCATTATTCATCATTGGAGTACTGGTCTTCATATGTTGCCGTAGATATCTGCTACGGCGCTCGAAGAATCGAAACAGTCTGTCTTCGGGGGATACCTTTAAGGCCATCCATTTGAATGAAATGAAGTTCACACACTCGGATATTGTGAAGGCAACTAGGAGCTTCTCCAGTGAAAGGATCATCGGCAGGGGAGGGTCTGGGGTAGTTTACAGAGGCGTTCTGTCAGATGGGACACAGATAGCGGTGAAGAAACTGCAGACTGATGGGATTGACGGCGAGAGAGAATTCTGGGCTGAAATGGAAGCACTGAGAGGAAATGGGGGACACCCAAATCTAGTTCCTCTCTACGGATGGTTTCTCGGTGGATCGGAAAAGCTTCTTGTGTACGAGTTCATGAAAGGGGGGAGCCTCGAAGACATGATCACCGACGGGATCCGCTTCAATTGGAGAAGAAGACTGCAAGTTGCAGTAGATGTTGCTCGGGCCTTGATGTTCCTACACCATGAATGCAATCCGAGCATAGTTCACAGAGACGTGAAGGCCAGCAACGTCCTCCTGGACAAGAACGGTACGGCCAGGGTTACAGACTTCGGGCTGGCGCGCGTAATGGAGGCCGGCGGCACCCATTACAGCACGACCGTAGCAGGGACAGTGGGGTATGTGGCGCCGGAGTATGGGCAGACGTGGCAGGCGACGACGAAGGGGGATGTGTACAGTTACGGGGTGCTGGTTATGGAGCTCGCCGCTGCGAGGAGGGTGTTGGACGGTGGAGAGGAGTGTTTGCTGGAGTGGGCGAGGAGGGTGATGGGAGATGAAAAGGGAGAAAAGACTCCGGCGAAGGTGTTGATCTCCGGCGTGGCGGAGGGGGCCGGGAAAATGTGGGATCTGCTGCGGATTGGGATACTCTGCACGACGGAAATTCCCAATCACCGGCCTACTATGAAGGAGGTCTTGAGGATGCTCTTCACACTGTCACAAACATAGAAGTGGAACCTAATCATTACTTGATAAGCATTTGTAATTGATTTTCTCTTTGTTTTTTCATTGAATACCAACAAGCCATTTACACAAATCAACACATGCTTCATTTCCTTCTATTGTATTCAAAGTCATAATCTAAATACTTCTATGTAACTACATCCATTGATGAAACGCATTTCAAGTTTAAATCTGCAAACTAGATAAAACCTGTTGGTTCCACATAAGACTTCTGATCTCCGCATCTGAAGTTCCAGAAACATACTACAGAAAACAGCAAAACGCAGTTGATCACCGGAGGATCTCCTTCTGTTCTTCAATACCTGAAATGATGATGTATACTTGCGGGAAAAGAAAAGCAACATGACAAGATAGTAATATAATGAGGTCGTTCTTTTGCAAGATATGGAAAATCACACTTAGTCATATTGTGTATCAGTTCCTTGGTGAATGGTAAAAGACATTTTCCCCGGGGAACGCTAACAGCATTGTCTCGTAACCCACACCCCATAACAGTGTACAAGCATACCATTATCTCTTACAGGGTGAGTTCAAAGATGAAAGGCAAGCAAAATTGTTTTCCAAACAGGGAAGAACGTTCTGGTATGCTCATTCTATAAATTGTATGCGCAGACAGTAAACACGCTACCAACTCACCACCACGATTTAAATTCCATTGCACAGAAATAAACAGCAACAGACAATTCATCAGTCTGACTCAATAACGGCAATCAACAAGAAGCAGCTCTCAAAAGATTAACCATCTCGCATCGTATTCCAACCCAGAGCAACTTTCACATATTTTCGCTATTTTCATGGAATTTTCCATACCGTTAGTTCCTCACCGTTTCTTCTGCTCTCCCACCACCGCAGACTAGCTCTCGATTTTGTTCTTGCCGTGCACTCCAACGGCGCCGCCCTCCGAAATTGGGCTCGGCTTTTCTGTATCAGTGGCGGGTGGGACGTTTATTAAAAAAATATTTAATTAAAAGGAGTAGTAATTCGAATTTAATATTACATAAAATATCATTTTATAATTGAAAAAAATGCAGAAAATAGAGGAATTTTGCATTGTTTTTTTTTTGTCTGGCCGAGGTTGTTTCGCCCCCTGGTTTGTCGTCGTCGATGGGAGAGAAGCAGAGGATGGTAAGGGAAAAAGAAACACCAAGGAAAACGGATATCATCTCCTTTCTTTTTTCTCATTCTTCTGTCATTTCATCAACCTCTCTCCCTCCATTTGATCTGTGTCTGCATGGACGAGTTCGCACCACAATGCAGGAACCCCAGCTCTGATAATCTGAGCAACAAGGCATGATGCCCATGAAGGCCTGGGAAGCCACCGTGAGGAAGACGCAGGCGGCGGCGAAGAAGCGCGCCAACACCATCTTCGGGATGTCTCACGCCGTGGAGGAAGAGAACGAGGATCACGATCACGAGGATGATCACCTCAGCCGGTCGACCGGGGAAGTTTATCAGGCGGAGAAGTTTCTTCCCAACGGAGACTACTACACGGGCTATTGTGCGAGAGCTTTCCCCATGGGCATGGCAAGTACTGGTGGACGGATGGATGCATGTATGTGGGAGACTGGGTGAGGGGGAAGACGATGGGGAAAGGGATATTCAGCTGGCCTTCTGGTGCAACCTATGAAGGGAGTTTCAAGAACGGCTTCATGGATGGAGAAGGGATGTACACCAGTGCCAATGGGACGACGTATAAGGGATCATGGGTGATGAACTTAAAGCATGGATATGGAGTGAAGGAATATGGGAATGGGGATAGCTATGAGGGGGAATGGAGCAGGGGGATGCAGGAGGGTCAAGGGAAGTATCAATGGAAAAGTGGGAATCATTATGTTGGGGAATGGAAGGGTGGAAAGATATGCGGAAAAGGGAAGATGTGTTGGACAAATGGGGATGCATTTGAAGGGAATTGGGATGATGGTTTGCCGAAGGGAAGCGGAACATTCAAATGGAGTGATGGGAGTTTCTATGTTGGGAATTGGAGCACAGATCCTTCAGAGCAGAATGGGACTTACTATCCATCAGGATCAACAATGGAAGGAAATCTGGAATGGGATCCTCAGGATGTGTTCAATGAATTGAAGGAATGGAAGGTTTGTCCGTCTGATAAGATTCCCTTATGGCCATCGCAGAAAAAGCTGGCTGTTTGGAGGTCTTCCAAGGGATCAGATGTGACTACTGTCAGGCCTAGAAGGTTGTCGGTTGATGGAAGGATAGATGCTCATGTGGACAAAGATTTTGTAGGAATGAGGTTGTCGGATGGTGCAGCGCCATCATCTTGGATCACTGGATCTGTGGACAGGATGGGAATCACAAGTGAAGGAGATGATGGACCAGTTGCATTACAAACAGAAATTGGATTCCTCAAGGGCACTGCAATAAGGATCCCTAGAGTGGTTAAAAGACAAGGGGACACAATATCCAAAGGCCATAGAAATTATGAGCTGATGCTTAATTTGCAACTTGGAATCAGGTGAAAACTTCCTTCTTTCCCCTTTGAGCAGCTAAAGATGCATGAAATGCATTAGATAGTTGCATGTTGTTTGAAATGAAGTAACATTCTTACCTTGGCTTGCTCCCCAATTTTTGATTCAACCTTGCAGGCACTCTGTTGGGAGGCCTGGACCGCCTCCTTCTCTCGATATGAAGCCATCAGCATTTGATCCAAAAGAGAAATTTTGGACGAAGTTTCCTCCTGAGGGCTCCAAAATCACTCCACCCCATCAGTCCTGTGAGTTTAAATGGAAAGATTACTGCCCCAAAGTATTCAGGTACTCTTTTGTAATAAAACTTTATAGTCAGACATTCAATCCCTGCATTGCATGCATATTCAGGAATATTCATTTCTTGCAGGTCCTTGAGGATGTTGTTTAAGGTGGATCCTGCAGATTACATGTTATCCATCTGTGGAAATGATGCACTTCGAGAACTATCTTCTCCAGGGAAAAGTGGAAGTTTCTTTTACTTGACCAATGATGACCGATACATGATAAAGACAATGAAGAAGGCCGAAACAAAAGTAAGGTTATCGTTTTTACTTGCCAAAACCATAAACATCAGGCAAAACCAACCTCTGACCTGCCTTTCCTTTTTCTTCTAAAAATCAGGTCCTTCTTAGGATGCTGAACGCTTACTACAATCATGTTCGATCGTTCGAGAATACGCTAGTTACCAAGTATTATGGGCTTCACTGTGTCAAGTTGAATGGACAAAAGGTATGGCATATGGATCATGAAAGCATATGAAGAGAGAGATGTTACCTTGTTTCCAGAGAAGTTAATATCAGCTGCTCTGCATTAGGTTCGGTTCATCATCATGGGAAATCTGTTCTGTTCCGAGTACATGATTCATAGGAGATATGACTTGAAAGGCTCAACCTTTGGTAGACTGACGGATAAACCAGAATCAGAGATTGATGCGACCACAACACTGAAGGACCTTGATCTCAACTTCATTTTTCGACTGCAGAAAACATGGTTTCAAGAATTCAAGAGGTGATAATTCTACCAATATGATCAAAATGGATTGCAGAAGTATTCTATTTTCTAACTACACAGTATTTCCTTGCAGACAAGTTGATAGGGACTGTGAGTTCCTTGAGCAAGAGAGAATCATGGATTACAGCCTTTTAGTAGGCCTCCACTTCACAGAAGGCTCAACTGATCAGGAACATACTCCCTCCGGTGCTATCACCCCAAATGGTAACAACCCATTTCACAAAAAACTTTTTTTTTTCTCTGATCAGCATTCCCACAAACAGCTTGAATCCCATATCTTCCTCCTCTATGCAGACAATGGAGGATCAGAGAATGAACCGGCTACCCGTTTATCCAATGTAGAACAACTACTTCTAGACCCTGCAGGGTAATAATTCTTTACTTCATG
>NEEC01000449.1:0-15894 GCA_002189035.1 Utricularia gibba | reverse complement strand
GCTACAAATGACTATGGGCCCGAGCTCGACTCGACCTCCTGCTCGATACCGTTGCCCCACGAGAGCGCCTTCCTCAAATATAAAGCATGCGGTTGAGAAAACCATTTTGGGTGCTCATGACATCCTAACTTCAATAACTGCATCACGATTTTCGTCGAGTAGGACCGATGTGGCAAAGGAGTCAGACCGAACCTTGGTCAGAACGAAGTTCAAACGACATCACCCGCCAAAACGACAAGCTTTTCCTTGAGAAACATGTAGGCAGCCTAATAAAGCCAACGTTAATAAATGCATCAATTTTTTGCCGGCTACAAATGACTCTGGGCCCGAGCTCGACTCGACCTCCTGCTCGATACGTTGCCCCACGAGAGTGCCTTATCAAATATAAAGCATGCGGTTGAGAAAACCATTTTGGGTGCTCATGAAATCCTAACTTCAATAACTGCATCACGATTTTCGTCGAGTAGGACCGATGTGGCAAAGGAGTCAGACCGAACCTTGGGTCAGAACGAAGTTCCAACGACATCACCCGCCAAAAACGACAAGCTTTTCCTTGAGCATGTAGGCAGCCTATTAAAACCCAACGTTAATAAATGCATCAATTTTTTGCCGAGCTACAAATGACTCTGGGCCCGAGCTCGACTCGACCTCCTGCTCGATACCGTTGCCCCACGAGAGCCTTATCAAATATAAAGCATGCGGTTGAAAACCATTTTGGGTGCTCATGAAATCCTAACTTCAATAACTGCATCACGATTTTCGTCGAGTAGGACCCGATGTGGCAAAGGAGTCAGACCGAACCTTGGGTCAGAACGAAGTTCACAACGACATCCCGCCCAAAAACGACAAGCTTTTCCTTGAGAAAACATGTAGGCCTATTAAACCCAACGTTAATAATGCATCAATTTTTTTGCCGAGCTACAAATGACTATGGCCCGAGCTCGACTCGACCTCCTGCTCGATACCGTTGCCCCACGAGAGCGCCTTATCAAATATAAAGCATGCGGTTGAGAAAACCATTTTGGGTGCTCATGAAATCCTAACTTCAATAACTGCATCACGATTTTCGTCGAGTAGGACCCGATGTGGCAAAGGAGTCAGACCGAACCTTGGTCAGAACGAAGTTCCAAAGACATCACCCGCCCAAAAACGACAAGCTTTTCCTTGAGAAACATGTAGGCAGCCTAATAAACCCAACGTTAATAAATGCATCAATTTTTTGCCGGGCTACAAATGACTCTGGCCGAGCTCGACTCGACCTCCTGCTCGATACCCCCACGAGAGCGCCTATCAAATATAAAGCATGCGGTTGAGAAAACCATTTTGGGTGCTCATGAATCCTAACTTCAATAACTGCATCACGATTTTCGTCGAGTAGGACCGATTGGCAAAGGAGTCAGACCGAACCTTGGTCAGAACGAAGTTCACAACGACATCACCCGCCCAAAAACGACAAGCTTTTCCTTGAGAAACCATTGAGGCAGCCTATTAAAACCAACGTTAATAAATGCATCAATTTTTTTGCCGAGCTACAAATGACTATGGGCCCGAGCTCGACTCGACCTCCTTCGATACCGTTGCCCCACGAGAGCGCCTTATCAAATATAAAGCATGCGGTTGAGAAAACCATTTTGGGTGCTCATGAAATCCTAACTTCAATAACTGCATCACGATTTTCGTCGAGTAGGACCCGATGTGGCAAAGGAGTCAGACCGAACCTATGGTCAGAACGAAGTTCCAAAAGACATCACCCGCCCAGAAACGACAAGCTTTTCCTTGAGAAACCATGTAGGCAGCCTATTAAAACCCAACGTTAATAAATGCATCATTTTTTTGGGCTAAAATGACTCTGGGCGAGCTCGACTCGACCTTTTGCCCGATACCGTGCCCCACTAGAGCGCCTCCTCAATATAAAGCATGCGTTGAGAAAACCATTTTGGGTGCTCATGAAATCCTAACTTCAATAACTGCATCACGATTTTCGTCGAGTAGGACCGATTGGCAAAGGAGACCGAACCTTGGTCAGAACGAAGTTCCAACGACATCACCGCCCAAAAACGACAAGCTTTTCCTTGAGAAAACCATTAGGCAGCCTATTAAAACCAACGTTAATAAATGCATCAAGTTTTTTGCCGAGCTACAAATGACTATGGCCCGAGCTCGACTCGACCTCCTACTCGATACCGTTGCCCCACGAGAGCACCTTATCAAATATAAAGCATGCGGTTGAGAAAACCATTTTGGGTGCTCATGAATCCTAACTTCAATAACTGCATCACGATTTTCGTCGAGTAGGACCCGATGTGGCAAAGGAGTCAGACCGAACCTTGGTCAGAACGAAGTTCCAAACGACATCACCCGCCCAAAAACGACAAGCTTTTCCTTGAGAAAACATGTAGGCAGCCTATTAAAACCCAACGTTAATAAATGCATCAAGTTTTTTGCCGAGCTACAAATGACTATGGGCCCGAGCTCGACTCGACCTCCTGCTCGATACCGTTGCCCCACGAGAGCGCCTCCTCAAATATAAAGCATGCGGTTGAAAAACCATTTTGGTGCTCATGAAATCCTAACTTCAATAACTGCATCACGATTTTCGTCGAGTAGGACCCGATGTGGCAAAGGAGTCAGACGAACCTATGGTCAGAACGAAGTTCAAACGACATCACCCGCCCAAAACGACAAGCTTTCCTTGAGAAAACATGTAGGCAGCCTATTAAAACCAACGTTAATAAATGCATCAATTTTTTTGCCGGGCTACAAATGACTCTGGGCCGAGCTCGACTCGACCTCCTGCTCGATACCGTTGCCCCACGAGAGTGCCTTATCAAATATAAAGCATGCGGTTGAGAAAACCATTTTGGGTGCTCATGAAATCCTAACTTCAATAACTGCATCACGATTTTCGTCGAGTAGGACCGATGTGGCAAAGGAGTCAGACCGAACCTTGGTCAGAACGAAGTTTCACAACGACATCACCCGCCCAAAAACGACAAGCTTTTCCTTGAGAAAACATGTAGGCCTATTAAAACCCAACGTTAATAAATGCATCAATTTTTTGCCGAGCTACAAATGACTATGGGCCCGAGCTCGACTCGACCTCCTGCTCGATACCGTTGCCCCACGAGAGCGCCTCCTCAAATATAAAGCATGCGGTTGAGAAAACCATTTTGGGTGCTCATGACATCCTAACTTCAATAACTGCATCACGATTTTCGTCGAGTAGGACCCGATGTGGCAAAGGAGTCAGACGAACCTTGGTCAGAACGAAGTTCCAACGACATCACCCGCCAAAACGACAAGCTTTTCCTTGAGAAACTATGTAGGCAGCCTAATAAAACCAACGTTAATAAATGCATCAATTTTTTTGCCGGGCTACAAATGACTCTGGGCCCGAGCTCGACTCGACCTCCTGCTCGATACCGTTGCCCCACGAGAGTGCCTTATCAAATATAAAGCATGCGGTTGAGAAAACCATTTTGGGTGCTCATGAATCCTAACTTCAATAACTGCATCACGATTTTCGTCGAGTAGGACCGATGTGGCAAAGGAGTCAGACCGAACCTTGGTCAGAACGAAGTTCCAAAAGACATCACCCGCCCAGAAACGACAAGCTTTTCCTTGAGAAACATGTAGGCAGCCTAATAAAGCCAACGTTAATAAATGCATCAATTTTTTGCCGGGCTACAAATGACTCCCGAGCTCGACTCGACCTCCTGCTCGATACCGTTGCCCCACGAGAGCGCCTCAATATAAAGCAAGAAACCATTTTGGGTGCTCATGAATCCTAACTTCAATAACTGCATCACGATTTTCGTCGAGTAGGACCGATTGGCAAAGGAGTCAGACCGAACCTTGGGTCAGAACGAAGTTCACAACGACATCACCCGCCCAAAAACGACAAGCTTTTCCTTGAGAAAACCATTGAGGCAGCCTATTAAAACCAACGTTAATAAATGCATCAAGTTTTTTGCCGAGCTACAAATGACTATGGGCCCGAGCTCGACTCGACCTCCTACTCGATACCGTTGCCCCACGAGAGCGCCTTATCAAATATAAAGCATGCGGTTGAGAAAACCATTTTGGGTGCTCATGAAATCCTAACTTCAATAACTGCATCACGATTTTCGTCGAGTAGGACCCGATGTGGCAAAGGAGTCAGACCGAACCTTGGTCAGAACGAAGTTCCAAAAGACATCACCCGCCCAGAAACGACAAGCTTTTCCTTGAGAAACCATGTAGGCAGCCTATTAAAACCAACGTTAATAAATGCATCATTTTTTGAGGCTAAAAATGACTCTGGGCGAGCCCGACTCGACCTTTTGCCCGATACCGTGCCCCACTAGAGCGCCTCCTCAATATAAAGCATGCGTTGAAAAAAGCATTTTGGGTGCTCATGAAATCCTAACTTCAATAACTGCATCACGATTTTCGTCGAGTAGGACCGATTGGCAAAGGAGACAGACCGAACCTTGGGTCAGAACGAAGTTCACAACGACATCACCCGCCAAAAACGACAAGCTTTTCCTTGAGAAAACCATGAGGCAGCCTATTAAAACCAACCGTTAATAAATGCATCAAGTTTTTTGCCGAGCTACAAATGACTATGGGCCCGAGCTCGACTCGACCTCCTACTCGATACCGTTGCCCCACGAGAGCACCTTATCAAATATAAAGCATGCGGTTGAGAAAACCATTTTGGGTGCTCATGAATCCTAACTTCAATAACTGCATCACGATTTTCGTCGAGTAGGACCCGATGTGGCAAAGGAGTCAGACCGAACCTTGGGTCAGAACGAAGTTCACAACGACATCACCCGCCCAAAAACGACAAGCTTTTCCTTGAGAAAACCATGTAGGCCTATTAAAACCCAACGTTAATAAATGCATCAAGTTTTTTGCCGAGCTACAAATGACTATGGGCCCGAGCTCGACTCGACCTCCTGCTCGATACCGTTGCCCCACGAGAGCGCCTCCTCAAATATAAAGCATGCGGTTGAGAAAACCATTTTGGGTGCTCATGAATCCTAACTTCAATAACTGCATCACGATTTTCGTCGAGTAGGACCGATGTGGCAAAGGAGTCAGACCGAACCTTGGTCAGAACGAAGTTCCAAAGACATCACCCGCCAGAAACGACAAGCTTTCCTTGAAAACTATGTAGGCAGCCTAATAAACCCAACGTTAATAAATGCATCAATTTTTTGCCGGGCTACAAATGACTCTGGGCCGAGCTCGACTCGACCTCCTGCTCGATACCGTTGCCCCACGAGAGTGCCTTATCAAATATAAAGCATGCGGTTGAGAAAACCATTTTGGGTGCTCATGAAATCCTAACTTCAATAACTGCATCACGATTTTCGTCGAGTAGGACCGATGTGGCAAAGGAGTCAGACCGAACCTTGGTCAGAACGAAGTTCACAACGACATCACCCGCCAAAAACGACAAGCTTTTCCTTGAGAAAACATGTAGGGCCTATTAAAACCAACGTTAATAAATGCATCAAGTTTTTTGCCGAGCTACAAATGACTATGGGCCCGAGCTCGACTCGACCTCCTGCTCGATACCGTTGCCCCACGAGAGCGCCTTATCAAATATAAAGCATGCGGTTGAGAAAACCATTTTGGGTGCTCATGAATCCTAACTTCAATAACTGCATCACGATTTTCGTCGAGTAGGACCCGATGTGGCAAAGGAGTCAGACGAACCTTGGGTCAGAACGAAGTTCCCAACGACATCACCCGCCCAGAAACGACAAGCTTTTCCTTGAGAAACATGTAGGCAGCCTAATAAAACCAACGTTAATAAATGCATCATTTTTTGCCGGCTACAAATGACTCTGGGCCGAGCTCGACTCGACCTCCTGCTCGATACCGTTGCCCCACGAGAGCGCCTCCTCAAATATAAAGCATGCGGTTGAGAAAACCATTTTGGGTGCTCATGAAATCCTAACTTCAATAACTGCATCACGATTTTCGTCGAGTAGGACCCGATGTGGCAAAGGAGTCAGACCGAACCTTGGGTCAGAACGAAGTTCCAACGACATCACCCGCCCAAAAACGACAAGCTTTTCCTTGAGAAAACATGTAGGCAGCCTATTAAAACCCAACGTTAATAAATGCATCAAGTTTTTTGCCGAGCTACAAATGACTATGGGCCCGAGCTCGACTCGACCTCCTGCTCGATACCGTTGCCCCACGAGAGCCTCCTCAAATATAAAGCATGCGGTTGAGAAAACCATTTTGGGTGCTCATGAATCCTAACTTCAATAACTGCATCACGATTTTCGTCGAGTAGGACCCGATGTCAAAGGAGTCAGACGAACCTTGGTCAGAACGAAGTTCCAACGACATCACCCGCCAGAAACGACAAGCTTTTCTTGAGAAACTATGTAGGCAGCCTAATAAACCGAACGTTAATAAATGCATCAATTTTTTGCCGGGCTACAAATGACTCTGGGACCGAGCTCGACTCGACCTCCTGCTCGATACCGTTGCCCCACGAGAGGCCTTATCAAATATAAAGCATGCGGTTGAGAAAACCATTTTGGGTGCTCATGAAATCCTAACTTCAATAACTGCATCACGATTTTCGTCGAGTAGGACCGATTGGCAAAGGAGTCAGACCGAACCTTGGGTCAGAACGAAGTTCACAACGACATCACCCGCCCAAAAACGACAAGCTTTTCCTTGAGAAAACATGTAGGCAGCCTATTAAAACCAACGTTAATAAATGCATCAAGTTTTTTGCCGAGCTACAAATGACTATGGGCCCGAGCTCGACTCGACCTCCTGCTCGATACCGTTGCCCCACGAGAGCCTTATCAAATATAAAGCATGCGGTTGAGAAAACCATTTTGGGTGCTCATGAATCCTAACTTCAATAACTGCATCACGATTTTCGTCGAGTAGGACCCGATGTGGCAAAGGAGTCAGACCGAACCTATGGTCAGAACGAAGTTCCAAAAGACATCACCCGCCCAGAAACGACAAGCTTTTCCTTGAGAAACATGTAGGCAGCCTAATAAACCAACGTTAATAAATGCATCAATTTTTTTGCCGGCTACAAATGACTCTCCCGAGCTCGACTCGACCTCCTGCTCGATACCGTTGCCCCACGAGAGCGCCTTATCAAATATAAAGCATGCGGTTGAGAAAACCATTTTGGGTGCTCATGAATCCTAACTTCAATAACTGCATCACGATTTTCGTCGAGTAGGACCGATTTGGCAAAGGAGACAGACGAACCTTGGGTCAGAACGAAGTTCACAACGACATCACCCGCCCAAAAACGACAAGCTTTTCCTTGAGAAAACCATGAGGCAGCCTATTAAAACCAACGTTAATAAATGCATCAAGTTTTTTGCCGAGCTACAAATGACTATGGGCCGAGCTCGACTCGACCTCCTGCTCGATACCGTTGCCCCACGAGAGCGCCTTATCAAATATAAAGCATGCGGTTGAGAAAACCATTTTGGGTGCTCATGAAATCCTAACTTCAATAACTGCATCACGATTTTCGTCGAGTAGGACCCGATGTGGCAAAGGAGTCAGACCGAACCTATGGTCAGAACGAAGTTCCAAAAGACATCACCCCGCCCAGAAACGACAAGCTTTTCCTTGAGAAACCATGTAGGCAGCCTATTAAAACCCAACGTTAATAAATGCATCATTTTTTTGGGCTAAAAATGACTCTGGGAGCGAGCCCGACTCGACCTTTTGCCCGATACCGTTGCCCCACTAGAGCGCCTCCTCAAATATAAAGCATGCGTTGAGAAAAGCATTTTGGGTGCTCATGAAATCCTAACTTCAATAACTGCATCACGATTTTCGTCGAGTAGGACCAGATTTGGCAAAGGAGACAGACCGAACCTTGGGTCAGAACGAAGTTCACAACGACATCACCCGCCCAAAACGACAAGCTTTTCCTTGAGAAAACCATTGAGGCAGCCTATTAAAACCAACGTTAATAAATGCATCAAGTTTTTTGCCGAGCTACAAATGACTATGGGCCCGAGCTCGACTCGACCTCCTACTCGATACCGTTGCCCCACGAGAGCACCTTATCAAATATAAAGCATGCGGTTGAGAAAACCATTTTGGGTGCTCATGAAATCCTAACTTCAATAACTGCATCACGATTTTCGTCGAGTAGGACCGATGTGGCAAAGGAGTCAGACCGAACCTTGGGTCAGAACGAAGTTCCAAACGACATCACCCGCCCAAAAACGACAAGCTTTTCCTTGAGAAAACATGTAGGCAGCCTATTAAAACCAACGTTAATAAATGCATCAATTTTTTTGCCGGCTACAAATGACTATGGGCCCGAGCTCGACTCGACCTCCTGCTCGATACCGTTGCCCCACGAGAGCCTTATCAAATATAAAGCATGCGGTTGAGAAAACCATTTTGGGTGCTCATGAAATCCTAACTTCAATAACTGCATCACGATTTTCGTCGAGTAGGACCCGATGTGGCAAAGGAGTCAGACCGAACCTTGGTCAGAACGAAGTTCCAAAAGACATCACCCGCCCAGAAACGACAAGCTTTTCCTTGAGAAACCATGTAGGCAGCCTATTAAAACCCAACGTTAATAAATGCATCATTTTTTGCCGGCTAAAATGACTCTGGGCCGAGCTCGACTCGACCTTTTGCTCGATACCGTGCCCCACTAGAGCGCCTCCTCAATACAAAGCATGCGTTGAAAAGCATTTTGGGTGCTCATGAAATCCTAACTTCAATAACTGCATCACGATTTTCGTCGAGTAGGACCAGATTGGCAAAGGAGACAGACCGAACCTTGGGTCAGAACGAAGTTCACAACGACATCACCCGCCCAAAAACGACAAGCTTTTCCTTGAGAAAACCATTGAGGCAGCCTATTAAAACCAACCGTTAATAAATGCATCAAGTTTTTTGCCGAGCTACAAATGACTATGGGCCCGAGCTCGACTCGACCTCCTACTCGATACCGTTGCCCCACGAGAGCGCCTTATCAAATATAAAGCATGCGGTTGAGAAAACCATTTTGGGTGCTCATGAAATCCTAACTTCAATAACTGCATCACGATTTTCGTCGAGTAGGACCGATGTGGCAAAGGAGTCAGACCGAACCTTGGGTCAGAACGAAGTTCCAAACGACATCACCCGCCCAAAAACGACAAGCTTTTCCTTGAGAAAACATGTAGGCAGCCTATTAAAACCCAACGTTAATAAATGCATCAAGTTTTTTTGCCGGCTACAAATGACTCTGGGCCGAGCTCGACTCGACCTCCTGCTCGATACCGTTGCCCCACGAGAGCGCCTTATCAAATATAAAGCATGCGTTGAGAAAACCATTTTGGGTGCTCATGAAATCCTAACTTCAATAACTGCATCACGATTTTCGTCGAGTAGGACCGATGGCAAAGGAGACAGACCGAACCTTGGGTCAGAACGAAGTTCCAACGACATCACCCGCCAAAAACGACAAGCTTTTCCTTGAGAAAACATGTAGGCAGCCTATTAAAACCCAACGTTAATAAATGCATCAAGTTTTTTGCCGAGCTACAAATGACTATGGGCCCGAGCTCGACTCGACCTCCTGCTCGATACCGTTGCCCCACGAGAGCGCCTTATCAAATATAAAGCATGCGGTTGAGAAAACCATTTTGGGTGCTCATGAATCCTAACTTCAATAACTGCATCACGATTTTCGTCGAGTAGGACCGATGTGGCAAAGGAGTCAGACCGAACCTTGGTCAGAACGAAGTTCCCAACGACATCACCCGCCCAGAAACGACAAGCTTTTCCTTGAGAAACATGTAGGCAGCCTATTAAACCAACGTTAATAAATGCATCTTTTTTTTTTTAGCTACAAATGACTCTGGCCGAGCTCGACTCGACCTCCTGCTCGATACCGTTGCCCCACGAGAGCGCCTTATCAAATATAAAGCATGCGGTTGAGAAAACCATTTTGGGTGCTCATGAATCCTAACTTCAATAACTGCATCACGATTTTCGTCGAGTAGGACCCGATGTGGCAAAGGAGTCAGACCGAACCTTGGGTCAGAACGAAGTTCCAAACGACATCACCCGCCCAAAAACGACAAGCTTTTCCTTGAGAAAACCATGTAGGCAGCCTATTAAAACCAACGTTAATAAATGCATCAAGTTTTTTGCCGAGCTACAAATGACTATGGCCCGAGCTCGACTCGACCTCCTCGATACCGTTGCCCCACGAGAGCGCCTATCAAATATAAAGCATGCGGTTGAGAAAACCATTTTGGGTGCTCATGAATCCTAACTTCAATAACTGCATCACGATTTTCGTCGAGTAGGACCCGATGTGGCAAAGGAGTCAGACCGAACCTGGTCAGAACGAAGTTCCAAAAGACATCACCGCCCAGAAACGACAAGCTTTTCCTTGAGAAACATGTAGGCAGCCTAAAAACCAACGTTAATAAATGCATCAATTTTTTTGCCGGGCTACAAATGACTCTCCCGAGCTCGACTCGACCTCCTGCTCGATACCGTTGCCCCACGAGAGGCCTTATCAAATATAAAGCATGCGGTTGAGAAAACCATTTTGGGTGCTCATGAATCCTAACTTCAATAACTGCATCACGATTTTCGTCGAGTAGGACCGATTGGCAAAGGAGACAGACGAACCTTGGTCAGAACGAAGTTCACAACGACATCACCCGCCCAAAACGACAAGCTTTTCCTTGAGAAAACCATTGAGGCAGCCTATTAAAACCAACCGTTAATAAATGCATCAAGTTTTTTGCCGAGCTACAAATGACTATGGGCCCGAGCTCGACTCGACCTCCTACTCGATACCGTTGCCCCACGAGAGCGCCTTATCAAATATAAAGCATGCGGTTGAGAAAACCATTTTGGGTGCTCATGAAATCCTAACTTCAATAACTGCATCACGATTTTCGTCGAGTAGGACCCGATGTGGCAAAGGAGTCAGACCGAACCTATGGTCAGAACGAAGTTCCAAAAGACATCACCGCCCAGAAACGACAAGCTTTTCCTTGAGAAACCATGTAGGCAGCCTATTAAAACCCAACGTTAATAAATGCATCAATTTTTTGGCTAAAAATGACTCTGGGAGAGCCCGACTCGACCTTTTGCCCGATACCGTTGCCCCACGAGAGCGCCTCCTCAATATAAAGCATGCGTTGAGAAAACCATTTTGGGTGCTCATGAAATCCTAACTTCAATAACTGCATCACGATTTTCGTCGAGTAGGACCGATTTGGCAAAGGAGTCAGACCGAACCTTGGGTCAGAACGAAGTTCACAACGACATCACCCGCCCAAAAACGACAAGCTTTTCCTTGAGAAAACCATTGAGGCAGCCTATTAAAACCAACGTTAATAAATGCATCAAGTTTTTTGCCGAGCTACAAATGACTATGGGCCCGAGCTCGACTCGACCTCCTGCTCGATACCGTTGCCCCACGAGAGCGCCTTATCAAATATAAAGCATGCGGTTGAGAAAACCATTTTGGGTGCTCATGAAATCCTAACTTCAATAACTGCATCACGATTTTCGTCGAGTAGGACCGATGGCAAAGGACAGACCGAACCTTGGTCAGAACGAAGTTCACAACGACATCACCCGCCCAAAAACGACAAGCTTTTCCTTGAGAAAAACATGTAGGCAGCCTATTAAAACCCAACGTTAATAAATGCATCAAGTTTTTTGCCGAGCTACAAATGACTATGGGCCCGAGCTCGACTCGACCTCCTGCTCGATACCGTTGCCCCACGAGAGCGCCTTATCAAATATAAAGCATGCGGTTGAGAAAACCATTTTGGGTGCTCATGAAATCCTAACTTCAATAACTGCATCACGATTTTCGTCGAGTAGGACCCGATGTGGCAAAGGAGTCAGACCGAACCTATGGTCAGAACGAAGTTCCAAAAGACATCACCCGCCCAGAAACGACAAGCTTTTCCTTGAGAAACCATGTAGGCAGCCTATTAAAACCCAACGTTAATAAATGCATCATTTTTTGCCGGCTAAAATGACTCTGGGCGAGCTCGACTCGACCTTTGCCCGATACCGTTGCCCACGAGAGCGCCTCCTCAATATAAAGCATGCGTTGAGAAAACCATTTTGGGTGCTCATGAAATCCTAACTTCAATAACTGCATCACGATTTTCGTCGAGTAGGACCGATGGCAAAGGAGTCAGACCGAACCTTGGGTCAGAACGAAGTTCACAACGACATCACCCGCCCAAAACGACAAGCTTTTCCTTGAGAAAACCATTGAGGCAGCCTATTAAAACCAACGTTAATAAATGCATCAAGTTTTTTGCCGAGCTACAAATGACTATGGGCCCGAGCTCGACTCGACCTCCTGCTCGATACCGTTGCCCCACGAGAGTCAAATATAAAGCATGCGGTTGAGAAAACCATTTTGGGTGCTCATGAATCCTAACTTCAATAACTGCATCACGATTTTCGTCGAGTAGGACCGATGTGGCAAAGGAGTCAGACGAACCTTGGTCAGAACGAAGTTCCAACGACATCACCCGCCAGAAACGACAAGCTTTTCCTTGAGAAACTATGTAGGCAGCCTAATAACCAACGTTAATAAATGCATCAATTTTTTGCCGGCTACAAATGACTCTGGGCCGAGCTCGACTCGACCTCCTGCTCGATACCGTTGCCCCACGAGAGCGCCTTATCAAATATAAAGCATGCGGTTGAGAAAACCATTTTGGGTGCTCATGAAATCCTAACTTCAATAACTGCATCACGATTTTCGTCGAGTAGGACCGATGTGGCAAAGGAGTCAGACCGAACCTTGGGTCAGAACGAAGTTCACAACGACATCACCCGCCCAAAAACGACAAGCTTTTCCTTGAGAAAACATGTAGGCAGCCTATTAAAACCAACGTTAATAAATGCATCAAGTTTTTTGCCGAGCTACAAATGACTATGGGCCCGAGCTCGACTCGACCTCCTGCTCGATACCGTTGCCCCACGAGAGCGCCTCCTCAAATATAAAGCATGCGGTTGAGAAAACCATTTTGGGTGCTCATGAATCCTAACTTCAATAACTGCATCACGATTTTCGTCGAGTAGGACCGATGTGGCAAAGGAGTCAGACCGAACCTTGGGTCAGAACGAAGTTCCAACGACATCACCCGCCCAGAAACGACAAGCTTTTCCTTGAGAAACATGTAGGCAGCCTAATAAAACCAACGTTAATAAATGCATCAATTTTTTTGCCGGCTACAAATGACTCTGGGCCGAGCTCGACTCGACCTCCTGCTCGATACCGTTGCCCCACGAGAGCGCCTTATCAAATATAAAGCATGCGGTTGAGAAAACCATTTTGGGCTCATGAATCCTAACTTCAATAACTGCATCACGATTTTCGTCGAGTAGGACCGATTTGGCAAAGGAGACAGACCGAACCTTGGTCAGAACGAAGTTCACAACGACATCACCGCCCAAAAACGACAAGCTTTTCCTTGAGAAAACCATGTAGGCAGCCTATTAAAACCCAACGTTAATAAATGCATCAAGTTTTTTGCCGAGCTACAAATGACTATGGGCCCGAGCTCGACTCGACCTCCTGCTCGATACCGTTGCCCACGAGAGCGCCTATCAAATATAAAGCATGCGGTTGAGAAAACCATTTTGGGTGCTCATGAATCCTAACTTCAATAACTGCATCACGATTTTCGTCGAGTAGGACCCGATGTGGCAAAGGAGTCAGACCGAACCTATGGTCAGAACGAAGTTCCAAAAGACATCACCCGCCCAGAAACGACAAGCTTTTCCTTGAGAAACATGTAGGCAGCCTAATAAACCAACGTTAATAAATGCATCAATTTTTTTGCGGGCTACAAATGACTCTGGGAGCTCGACTCGACCTCCTGCTCGATACCGTTGCCCACGAGAGCGCCTTATCAAATATAAAGCATGAGAAAACCATTTTGGGTGCTCATGAAATCCTAACTTCAATAACTGCATCACGATTTTCGTCGAGTAGGACCAGATTTGGCAAAGGAGACAGACCGAACCTTGGGTCAGAACGAAGTTCACAACGACATCACCCGCCCAAAAACGACAAGCTTTTCCTTGAGAAAACATGTAGGCAGCCTATTAAAACCAACGTTAATAAATGCATCAAGTTTTTTGCCGAGCTACAAATGACTATGGGCCCGAGCTCGACTCGACCTCCTGCTCGATACCGTTGCCCCACGAGAGCGCCTATCAAATATAAAGCATGCGGTTGAGAAAACCATTTTGGGTGCTCATGAATCCTAACTTCAATAACTGCATCACGATTTTCGTCGAGTAGGACCCGATTGTGGCAAAGGAGTCAGACCGAACCTTGGGTCAGAACGAAGTTCCCAACGACATCACCCGCCAGAAACGACAAGCTTTTCCTTGAGAAACATGTAGGCAGCCTATTAAACCAACGTTAATAAATGCATCAATTTTTTGCCGGGCTACAAATGACTCTGGCCCGAGCTCGACTCGACCTCCTGCTCGATACCGTTGCCCCACGAGAGTGCCTTATCAAATATAAAGCATGCGGTTGAGAAAACCATTTTGGGTGCTCATGAATCCTAACTTCAATAACTGCATCACGATTTTCGTCGAGTAGGACCGATTTGGCAAAGGAGACAGACCGAACCTTGGTCAGAACGAAGTTCACAACGACATCACCCGCCCAAAAACGACAAGCTTTTCCTTGAGAAACATGTAGGCAGCCTATTAAACCAACGTTAATAAATGCATCAAGTTTTTTGCCGAGCTACAAATGACTATGGGCCCGAGCTCGACTCGACCTCCTGCTCGATACCGTTGCCCCACGAGAGCGCCTCCTCAAATATAAAGCATGCGGTTGAGAAAACCATTTTGGGTGCTCATGAATCCTAACTTCAATAACTGCATCACGATTTTCGTCGAGTAGGACCCGATGTGGCAAAGGAGTCAGACCGAACCTTGGTCAGAACGAAGTTCCAAAAGACATCACCGCCCAGAAACGACAAGCTTTTCCTTGAGAAACATGTAGGCAGCCTATTAAACCAACGTTAATAAATGCATCAATTTTTTGCCGGGCTACAAATGACTCTGGGCCCGAGCTCGACTCGACCTCCTGCTCGATACCGTTGCCCCACGAGAGCGCCTATCAAATATAAAGCATGCGGTTGAGAAAACCATTTTGGGTGCTCATGAAATCCTAACTTCAATAACTGCATCACGATTTTCGTCGAGTAGGACCGATTTGGCAAAGGAGACAGACCGAACCTTGGGTCAGAACGAAGTTCACAACGACATCACCGCCCAAAAACGACAAGCTTTTCCTTGAGAAAACATTGTAGGCAGCCTAAAACCAACGTTAATAAATGCATCAAGTTTTTTGCCGAGCTACAAATGACTATGGGCCGAGCTCGACTCGACCTCCTGCTCGATACCGTTGCCCCACGAGAGCGCCTTATCAAATATAAAGCATGCGGTTGAGAAAACCATTTTGGGTGCTCATGAATCCTAACTTCAATAACTGCATCACGATTTTCGTCGAGTAGGACCCGATGTGGCAAAGGAGTCAGACCGAACCTTGGGTCAGAACGAAGTTCACAACGACATCACCCGCCCAAAAACGACAAGCTTTTCCTTGAGAAACCATTGAGGCAGCCTATTAAAACCAACCGTTAATAAATGCATCAAGTTTTTTGCCGAGCTACAAATGACTATGGGCCCGAGCTCGACTCGACCTCCTACTCGATACCGTTGCCCCACGAGAGCCTTATCAAATATAAAGCATGCGGTTGAGAAAACCATTTTGGGTGCTCATGAAATCCTAACTTCAATAACTGCATCACGATTTTCGTCGAGTAGGACCCGATGTGGCAAAGGAGTCAGACCGAACCT
>NEEC01000286.1:0-26038 GCA_002189035.1 Utricularia gibba | reverse complement strand
TTAGAACTCTATATGCATAAGAAGTCAAGCTCACTCTCAAACCCAATCAAAGTTAATGGGTTGGTATTCTATATAAAGAAATTGAACTTCTTTTCAACTAGCAATGTAGGATAGTAAGTTCTTTTTCAATACTAGAAATTCAACAATCCCCTCACATATTGGAGAGAGAGCTAGGCCATCAATCTCTAATGTCTAGAGAATGATATCTTTTGATTATGAATCAATCTCTTGATTACACTATACATATATAACTAAGTAGATGGTGAAATTGTATTTCTATGAATCAAATTCTATTATGTGATATAGAGGTATAGTCAATCACATTAACCCACCCCCACAATTATCAACTGTTTAACTCTCAAGTACACCCATAAGCTCGATACAACTTCTGTTGATTCATAAGTGCTCTATAGATCTCATATATTTCATAGGAGCGGCTATCCTCCACACTTATAAAGGTGCCTCTATCTAACACACTCTACTTATATGTGTTACGAATTTAATCAACTACAGAGATATTAAGAGTAAATACTAATCCTTCATTTTGCAGGTAGAACACATATTTCATAAAAATGACCACTTGCCTAGATTTGTGTTCTCAAAACTAGCAGTGAGTTATTATTACCCATATGAACCTGATCAAAGTGTTTCTCTTCTCACATGTTAGGTTATCATCATTGTCGTTTGCTTAACGGCATTGGTCTCATTCCCCTCAAAAGCTCACAGATTCTCTCTCTATTGAGAGGTTTGGCTAGTGGATTGGTCAAATTCACTAACATTCTCATGTATTCAATGTGTTGAGGGTGAAAATCGATATCAGGATTGGGCGATTTTCAAGTTATGGGTGTAGCTGGATGCAGCATACCGGTTTAGGGTCGTATGCTATAAAGAGTTCGAAAAGACAAGATTTTTACGTGGAAACCGCCGGAAGACAAAAAAACTACAGAGCTGTCAGAGCTCACCAGAGAATAACCTTCACTAGACGATGGAAGAGAGGGAATACACGTTAGTGGGCTAAGGGTCCAACCCTTTTCTCTTCAGAATTTATCCTATTTATAGGAGAGATCGATCTGATCGAATCCTGAATTCTTTAATTGTCAGTTGCTTTCTGCACCTGTACTGCGATCCTGCTTTTCAGAAAATCGTTGCCTGCTCTGCCGTAATTCGACCACTTTTCAGACTGTGTCTCTGACACATATCGGTCTATCAGCCAAACCTATCCCATCACAGTTCCTTTTGGCAGCTTTTCAGGGACCGATTAACCATATCCGATTTGTACCCCATCACAATGGATATCACACCGGTTCTTAACAACAATCTCAATATTCCATGCCTTAGTTGCATGTGTATATTTCTTCCATTGTAGGATCGATTCTTAACAGTGACAATCAATGCTTGGCAATCACAATGCAGCAACACTCAGAAGGATCCGTGTTGCTTAAGAGGGATTCTCATCACATAGTTTCTCAACCAATCGACCTCAATTCTTATTAGATCTAATGTAATGAACTCAACTTCCATTAATGATTTAGATATCAAGGTTTTTTTAGTGGATTTCCAAGATACAGCTCCTCTACCCAATGTAAAAATCACTCCACTTATGGTCTTTGGCTCTTCTGTCCCATATACCCAACTATCATCATTGTATCCCTCCAATACAATGGGTTTTTTATGATATTGAATGTCATAGTCAGTTGTTCCTTTGAGGTATCTCATCCAAATAAATCAATGCAAGCAATTCAGATTCTTTACTCAAAAAAACATGATTTTTTAATTATTTTTGCCTTTATACAAGTTTCACACTTAGCAGATAAGTCAAGTAATTTCGAAATTAAATCTAATTGTTGCATACTTTTCATGTAGACATAGTTAGTATGACCTAGTCTAACATGTTAGATATCAAAAGAACATCATGTAAGCAGAATCAATTTGATTCTAAAAAATAACAGAAGCATTCATCACATACAACTCTTGACTACCGATGTTTCTTTTCCTAACAAAGACATTGTTTTTCATCATCACAATAGCCCCATTGCCTAAGTAGATATTTAGGTCACATTTATCCATCTGGATGGCTGAGATGACATTGGTATTTATGGTAGGAGCATGCAACACATTCTTCAAAAGGGCAGTCTTTATTGAGGTAAATTTTAGAGACTTCTCCCATTTCAAGCACTGGTGTAGTAGACTTGTCAGCAAACTTGATCATATGATTGTCACCCCAAATGGACTATAGAAGGAGAAATACTCATTCCTTGAATAAATATGACAGTTTGCTCTTGATTCCGTAATCCGGTCACTACTGGTCTCGATTAGATTTAAATAACCAAGCATGGTGACAATCATTTCATCATTATCATTCCTCTAAGTCATGTTAAAATTGGTTTTGCGAGCCTCATTACTAGGTTTACTAATCTTTTTGTACCCATATGAATGAGTCTAGTCCATGGGTCAACCTGTCTTAGAAAGTTGATGGATTGAGCCAAATCAACACATGACCCTAACGGGTCAGACCCATTGGACCACAAATTGACACATCAGTCCAAAATAATTCTTTGGTGGATAATTTGTTTCAGTCCAAAATTCAAAACCAATTTTAACACATATAAGAACAAACCCGTTGAGCCACGAGTTGACACATCAATCCAAAATAATTCTATGGATAATTCTTTTTGATCCAAAATTCAAAACCCAATTTAACACATATCAAAACAGAATATTTTGAATTTTGGAATCACCATTCAACCCTAGCCATATTGTTTAGATTCAAAAGGATATTTTGATCGCAATCTAACAATAGCCACATAATTTTGATTCATTTTCACCATTGTTTGCATATTTTTGATCCATCTGAAGTTGGAATTTTTTTAATTTTATTTATATTTTTTCTTTTTTTAAGTATTTACATAATTTCACGTTTTGTTGATATATACTGAATCTGTATCATGGATTTTGTTTGATTATATCTAGCTTGATTTTTTTAAAATCTTCAATTTATTAATATGAGTCTTCAATTAAGTATTAAGAATATGTAAATATGAGTTTTTTTTATTTTTCAGATTTCGATATGGATGGAATATGATCTTTTCATTCCTCAAACAATCCATTGATAATAATGACATAGATTTGGATGACTTGGACTCAGATGAAGACTTACAAGTTGATTCTAAAACTACGGATTCTAATTCTTCTGGTGTTGCAGGTAATGGTAAAAGGTCGATCTGGTAGAATATATTCTTGTACTAATTTGCTAAGCACTTCATATTTTCTTACTATACATTTAATTCTTCAAGGAGTTGTTCGCATTTCGTATGTTTTTTATAAGTGCTCTCGGGAGCCTCCATTTGATAGTATAATAGGTGATATGCAAAAAAAAAATTGAAAATATTATGATAAAATTCTTCAATTATATCTTGTTGCAACTAGTTTGGATTCTAGATTAAAGGAAAAAAGATAGAAAACTCTACTTTATGTTTTTATTGATGTTCTTAAAATGAATAGGTAAGCAATTTTGAATATTCAAGCTATGTTTTCATTACATGAAATTGAGCATGGTGCATCAAATATGTCTATGGTAAATGTTTTTATTCCTTCATCTTTTTCTTCATGCTCTTTTGTTATTCATCCTATTACTTTAGTTCGTAGCAAATGTAGTTCATCCTCCCAATTCTCTAGTTCACATGGAGAATATATTTTTTACAACACAATGCGCCTATTGTTGAAGGTAATGATGATGATTCGTTTGATTTACTAATATGGTGGAAAAGCAATGTTATAAATTTTCCAATCTTGGTTAAGATGGCCAAAGATGTACTCCAATTTCAACCGTGCATTTAGTGCTAGTGGAGAATGCTTATTAAGAAAAGATCAAAATTTGTTCTTGACACATTGAAGGCATGTATATGTTTGAAAAAATTGAAATGATGTGGCAAGGAGGAAGAATAAATTACAATATTATGCATCAAGTTCTGAAGAGGAATATGAAGAAGACGAATAGTACATGGTATTAGGAGTTTTTTATGTTTTTATTTTTATTTTCAAACATTTGTATTATGGTATTATTCAGTCAAAAGTGAGGATAAATTAATAAAATGAGAGTCATAGTCCTATTTTTATATATTTTATAAAAATATTACTTTATAATTATTAGGATTTAAATATTTAATATAATTTGAGTTAAAACTAAAAATATAAATTTAAAAATATTTTTTAAAATATTGGGTCATCCATCGTGAACCCATTAATTGGTCTTCAGGCCACAGGTTGGGTTGGGTTTAATTAAAACCCATGGGACCAACCCACTTATGAATCCAAACGAAAATTTGGCCTATAGGTTGTACATGTTGGATTAACAAATTTGTTGGGCCTTGCCCACAACTAGTTGGGCACAATTCGTGCCCAACACTAAGGACATTCGCCTATTATTCATGAATAACCCTTATTTGTGGAAAAATGGTAATGATGGTGTTGCACGATGATGCTTGGCTAAAGATGACATTCACCAAGTACTGGCTTTTTGTCATACGTCTCCTTGTGGAGGGTATCTGTTGCGTGTCATTTCCTTAACAAATTTTATATATGAAAAACGTAAAACACAAAAGACCCTAGTATGAGTGTGAATCTCAGGGATTTAAGTTTTTTGAAAAGTGTTTTATAGCAGACTTTTACAAATTATCACGAGTTTGTAAAAAGGAGGTTTTTGAAGTAAGGAAATGAAAGTTACAATGCAAGTAATAGACCTTGACTAAGGGTTGTCGTTCCTAGGAAATGGATTCCGTTTCTTTCTTCTGTCCATCTTTACCTTGGCTTTCACTGATTCTTTCCGAATAGCTGGTTATAGGAGTTATAGAAGTAATGAATAGTCTACTCTCCCTTACACTCTAATTGACAAGGAGGCATGAGAATAGCTTCATGTGATTCCCCCTTGGAAGATTGAGAAAACAAGAGGATTGCTGTCAATTGCCTTCAAAAATCAAATTTTACGCATGTGCCCGGATGTTGCCAATGATCAATGGCAATTTCGAGGTCACTATCTGTCCATTGTTGCGGTACCTCAATCACAAACAATTCACTATTTCTCTCAAACCGGTAGGGTTGGAGATGGTGCTCTTCACTTTACTCTTCATCAAAATCCATGAGCAGTGGCCTACTACTCATGAACTTTGACTAGGAGACGTTACAGAAAGACTGCAACAAGACGCGTGAAAGTATGCAAAATCCAGAAGAATTTAAATAAAGAACCAAGAATTGTGCTCAAAATTTTGAAGGGAACTTCATCTACTCACATAAACTAAAAGAGTTTAGCTATAAAGAGCCATCAAAACAGAAAATGAAATGGAAAGCTAAAATGTTCTTACTCTCTTGGAGGAGAGGAAGAATCAAAAATTCTATGAGCAAAAAGTAAGTGTCAAAAGTCCAATGTTCAAAAGTACGAAAATAGTGTTTCAAGTTAATTTTATATCATTTCTCACGTGCATTAACTCTTTTTGGTCCCCTTTCCATCATTTTTTCTGTCTTGCGTGCACCACCAGCTTTCTCATGCATGCAAATAAGCATCGAATCATTGTTGTAGACTCTAACATGCTATAAGTCGGGGGACTTGATTAGTGTCAGTATTCCATTCACAATTATTCCAAGTCGTGTGCAAGGCACGAAATGTCAATGTCTTGTCTGCTGCAAGCATCCTGCAACACTCCACGTGTCTCCTACCACATTTCAGTCAAAGTGCATGAAAAAGATAACGAAAATATATACAAAATAGAAAAATAAGATTTTTTTTTTAAAAAATAGAACACTTATTAATCTAATTCTTAATTTGAACAACTTAATACTAAATTAATATACAATAATAATTAGAAAATAACACTTAAAAGTATCATAGTCCTAACCATATAGCAAAGAAAGTATTGGATTGTGGTTATTATTGACCAACAGTTTTGAAGTATGTCAAGTCTTATTGTAAGAGTTGTGAAAACTGCAATCAAACAAGAAACATCAAACCGCAATGAAATGCCAATGAAGTCAATTATTGTTCAAGAAGTGTTCGATGTGTGGGTCACTAACTTCATAGACCCCTTTCCAAACTATGATGATTATGAATACATTTTGATAGTAGTGTAATGTGTTTAAAAATAGATGGAGGCGATACCCATCAATTCTCAATACGTTTATTCAGTCATATAATTTTTTAAGAATACATCTTTGTGAGGTTTGGAACACCAAAACCCTTGATCAATGAATGTAGAAATCATTTTTTCAATAAAACTATGGATAAATTAATGAAAAGCTATGGGGTTTGGTATAAATTGTAATTCCTACCACTCTCACACCAATTGCACACCTCTGAAACCATTTATAACAATTTGAAGCATATTCAGACATCATAAAATATATCTATGTGCATCACTCGGAAAGCGTGATGTGAACACAACGATTTTCGTCACGTGACCAGGATTGCTTCCCCAACCAACCACCTAGAGGGCAACAGCCATAAGAAATCACAGGAAACAATGCAAGAGATTAACAATTTTCAGCCAAAGCGTCACTAAAGCTCACATAAAAGTTACAAAATAATCAATGAATCAAATGGCACCAACCATAAGAAATCACAGGAAACAATGCAAGAGATGAAAAATTTTCAGCCAAAGCGTCACTAAAGCTCACATAAAAGTTACAAAATAAAAACAAAATCAATGAATCAAATGGCACCATAAATGTTTCACTTTATCAAGAGCCAACATGCTCTTTAAGCTAGCAACAGCTCGAGCACCAAGCTCCAGAAACAAAGGGTAAGCCCCAATTATTTGGAAAGCTTCCGTACTTCCCGCATCTAAATAAATTACTGCGTCATCAATGTGATCCGATATCTGCAAACCCGAGGAAACAGAAAAAAAAAACGAACAACATTACCAGAGAGAAAGGGGAAAACAGAAAGCAAATAACCACACACAGGAAAAAGCAAACCAAAACAAAAAAAAAAAAAAAAATCTCAACTCACCTGTCGAATAGATTCTAAACAGCATTTGATTAAATCAACCGTCGCCATTAGATCGTCTCAATTGGCTTCACCCCATCAGCGCAAAGGAATCACAGACTTGTTTCCCTAATGCGACGAACTCAGGCAACATGTATTCGTTCCTTCAATCTGGGCCTCGTAGAAGCAGGCCACAATGAGTAGCCCATACATTTAAGTCGTTGGGGCCGGAAGCCTTGCTCTGTTCCGTAAATGGAATTAGTTGTTTATTATTTTTTAGGTTTTTATATTATTTAAATAATTTCAATCCAATTAATCATTTTCGACCTTCAAAAATATGGTTGGCTGTCACCACAGTGCTGTGTGGACTTCTTGGCCGACATGATTCATTCCCGTGTTTCCTAAAAATAGATTATACGGAGGTTTCCATTTTCCCCAAATCCCAATCAAGCAACTTCACGCCATAAGCAGTCACAATGGAGAAGAGAGTCGCGATCGTCGGCGCCGGAATGGCCGGCCTCCTGGCCTGCAAGCACGCCGCCGCCGCTGGCTTCAATCCGGTGGTATTCGAAGCCGCGGGGCAAGTCGGCGGGGTATGGAATCACACGATGGAAACAACTCGGCTCCAGAACCGTAAACGCTACTTCAGGTTCTCCGATTTCGATTGGCCGTCTCCCAACACCGACGATATGTTCCCTCCGGCGGATCAAGTCCTCGAGTATCTCAATTCCTACGCCAAGCATTTCGATTTGGCGCGGTACATCAAGTTCAACAGCAAAGTGAGGAGCGTGGATTACGTGGGGGAAAGCGAAGAGGAAATGGAGGCATGGGAATTGTGGGAGGATGCGGGAAGGCATTTGGATCTAAAGGCAAGTGGAAGCTCCAGGTTCTTGATACCATATCTGAATCCACCCAGGTACGTTTTATTAACCGCTCCTCCTTTTTACCGTTTCCGATAACCTTTTTATTTAATCCATCAGTATACGTAAATTTAAAAGTCAATTAATTAAATCTATATTATATTCTTTAACTAAGAAATTTAACCATAGTTTAGTCATCACCTAAAATAGTAATAATAATATTGAATGAACACACGGTACAACAGTTATGAGATAAAAAAGAAATAGTTTAATTTATTTGAATTTAAATATAGTTGATATAGGCGGATTAATTTTTTAAAGAACGTATAGTTATTGAGATTACAATTGGGATTAAGTAGTATTAAGTAAAAAAAAAGGGTATATGGTTTTAAATAAACCCTATGTACATGAAATTAAAAAAAAATCCATGGAATACTAGATATATTTTAATCTATGAAATTAACATCTTATAATTCATAATTATACTTTTAAACTCATTCAATCTCATCAATCGAACACTACGTGTAGTTATGATTTAAAATCGAACGGTTACTTCATGTTAGTCAAACTTGACTTCAACAAGTTAAAAAATGTATTATTTTAATTTTTGTAACATTTATATAATTTGTAGATAAATATTAATCAACAATATTTCTAACCAAATAATCGATTTCAATACAAAAATATTATCCAAATAACTTACCTTCAATAAGATAAAAAAATATTTAAATAGACTCATGATACGAGAAATTAAATTAAATAAGAAAGAACAACGAAAATTGAACATTTAATCTGAATCGTAAATTATAATGCTATTGTTAGGTTATTTAATTGATTTGGTTTTTGAAATTAATTTACTATTGAAATGAGTTATTTTAATTAGGTTAAAGTAATATGAATATACCAAAGTACCCCCAATCGATTAACTTAGTGATTTCAAAACATAGTTATATGGTGATGTAATGTAACGAGCGTGTAAATATGGAAACGAAATATATTTGAATGATTATTCATAAAAAATTACCAAAAAACTTATAAAATATTACAAAAAATTATTAATTTTAAGATTTTGTACAAAAATTTGGGATTTGGCGGCAGGAGTTCGAAGCGGACTTCCTGGTCCTCTGCATCGGACGATTCAGCGGCCTTCCGAATACACCAGAGTTCGCCGATGGCTGCGGACCTGAAATATTCTCCGGGCAAGTCCTGCATTCCATGGACTACTCCGCAATGGACAATGCTGCCGCATTGGAGCTCATCAAATGGAAGCGAGTCGTCGTCATCGGCTGTAATAAATCAGCCGTCGACGTGGCTTACGAGTGTGCACTTGCAAACGGTGAGGATTGGTAACTCTGTGAGTGTGTTTGTCGGTGAATTGCATATGTCTGAAAGTGATTGAGGTTGGGATACTCTGAATGAGCGTTGGTAGGGTTTTGGGCTTCCAGGAAATGAATTTCCGTGCACGATGGTGCAGAGAACTATTCCGTGGATGCTGCCGGACATGTATCCCTGGGGAGTTCCTATAGGTCCTTTTCTTTTCAATCGCATGACTGAGATCTTGATTCATAAGCCTCGTGAAGGGCTGCTTTACAGTGTGATGGCTACACTGCTGAGTCCCATGGTACGCTAAAAGTTTGATCCGCATAAGGGATGACAGAGGTTCAACTTATGTTCTCCTCTCCTTTTGTAGAGGTGGGCGTTTTCCAAGTTTGTGGAGAGCTATTTAAAGTGTAAGCTTCCATTGAAGAAGTACGACATGGTTCCAAAGGAACCATTTGTCCTCCATGGTTCCACTTGTAAGGTCATGATCGTACCAGCAGACTTCTACGACAAGGTGGAAGAGGGAAGCATTGTGTTCAAGAAGCCTCAGAGGATGTCTTTTTGTAAAGAGGGCTTGATATTCGATGAACAAAACGAGCATCCATTGGTAGCAGATGTTGTCATCTTCGCAACAGGATACAAAGGAGACGAGAAGCTCAGGAACATGTTTTCGCGCTCGAGTATCCGAGACATCGTCATCGGCCGGTCTCCAACTTCCCTGATGCCCCTCTACAGGTACTTGTACATAAACATGAGCTTGTAGTATATGGGACTTCTCACTGAAACACTAGCAAGTCTATGATGTGTGTTGCAGACAGATGATTCATCCGTGCATCCCGCAAATGGCGGTCATCGGCTATTCAGAGTCTCTTTCCAACATCTACACATTCGAAATGAACTCCAAATGGCTCGTGTCATTTCTGGATGGGGCATTTGCATTGCCTAGCATAAAGGAAATGGAACATGACATTGAAGAATGGGGAAAGTGCATGAAGAAATATACCATTAATAATGAGTATAGGAGAGCTTGCATTGCGGGTTTTCATACTTGGTACAATGACAAACTCTGCAAAGATATGGGCTGCAATCCTAGAAGGAAACAAGGGTTAATCAGAGAGTTGTTTGAATCTTACACAGCTGCTGATTATGCTGGATTGGGCTCCTCCAGGTCCTTATAAGTTCTAATGTATGAAAAACATTGACTTTGTTGCACTTAGTAGCAACTCTCTGTGAATTGCGCTTTATAAAAACGTTGCATGTGATGTTGTGAAGTCCCCAATCCTAAAGACTGCACTTTTGGATGAAAAGGATGCTATTACCCAATAACGATTTGCTCAAGAGAAAGCCTAAGAATGCTTTAACCCTAGTCCCTTGCTGCATTTGCTCATTTCAACCATTAGCGATTTGCTAACTCTAATCAATCTGTTACTCTCACTTCAAGAGAGGTCTTGGTTGGCTGATTCTAGTATTGCATTTTATGAGGCAGCAAATGCTTAGCTAGATGGGCTACAAATCTCTTCACTCATCATGTAATTGGGTGGAATTTTCTTCAGATTTCCTAAGAGTTTGATGATTTGCATACCATACAAGTTCTCATTGAGTTCATGAAACTCTTACAAACAGAAACATTTGTAGATTATATTGATTGTTATGAGCACCTCCACTCCCAAATCACTAGCTTTCATCCTTCTTCTACATCAAGCTTTTCAGTAATTTATTTTGTGACTTGTGAAATGACTTCAAAGTAACCATCGTTAGCAGTCACCACTTGAAGAGTCAAATGCAATGAATTGGAGGCATGGACTTTACTCGCACCATAAATTGACCCGAGTTATATATTTGAAGTCAAGCACTGTACCACTCATATAACTTCTCACCAAATGATTGTTTGCCAATCCCTTTGGCTGATAATCTCCTTGATGAATTACATGGGGTAATTTACATTTTTAAACTTGATTTATGTTCCAGTTTTTCAAATTCGCATCCACTTGATGATGTGCTTAAAACAAGTTTTTCCATCTTTCTTGAACATTATGAGTACTTTTTCATGCCATTGTCAACACATGTGATCTTCATTCAATCAAATAAGCCAACGGACCCAAGAAACATTCACTTATGTTGATCAAGGAATGCTGTTATTGTAGTTGAATAATTAGTGGATTTCTTACCAGAGATCTGTTGCACTTTTTTTCGGACAATTAGTTCAACTTTTTGTCTATTCAAGCATTGTTGTTGCATTCATTATGCACTCACTTAGTGTGCTCAATAAAAGATTGTGTTGCTGCATGTTTTTTTGTCATCATTGGTTTTTGATGTGATAGTTCAAACCACAATTTTTTGGAAAATCAGATCTTAAGGGTCTGTTTGGTACTGTTTCAGAAAACAACTTCAAACAACTTCAAATAAGTGGTTCTAGAAACGTTTCATTTTTTTTGAAGCAGAGATACCCTAGCTTCTAAAAAAATCGAAGCACTTCATTATTTCAACTTCATATAAAACAGAACAACACGTGTTTTATCTAAGAATTGCTTCTAGAAGTGCTTCTACTGAAGCAGAAGCTTTACCAAACATACTCTAAGTTTCAAATAAAACAATAATTCATGAAAGAAGAAGTTAATTCTCAAGAAATGAATATCATTGCAACTCAATTTATGAAAATGCTACTATACTCACAAAACATGAAAGGAAACAAAAAAAATAAACTACACTAAACATCATAAATAAAATTTCATAAGTCTCAAGTTCTATAAGAACTTAAAGAAAAAGCATAATTTTCAAAATTTATTATAATCAAAATTGTTTCCAAACAAGAATGAAGCCATTTTTAAATAAATAGGGAAATGGGCCTACACAAAATAAAAGCAACGTTAGTGAACTAAAATGTTATAACCCAATTTTACTCAACTTGATCTAATTTAAATAGGTTGAACTCAATGTCATATGTTTCATAGTTTTTCTGATTGGTTTACAATTTCATAATAAGTTTTTTATTTTTTCATGTTATTGATCTAGTAATTGTCTCAAGTGAAATTATGAGATGATTAGTATTATTATTTTCTTCAGTTTCATTATCTTTATTTATATTATTTATGATCGCATCAGCTTTTTTTTTTCAAACAAAAAATTTTAAGAGTAGTGTTTGTCCAATCTTTTTCTCTTTTGATCCTTTCCTCACATCTCTTTGGCCTGACGAATGCTCCCTTCATATTTTTTTCTCTCATGAATATTATTTCCTATTGTATATTCACAAGTTTTTATTGATATTTTTTATGATATTCTTGTTTACAACAAAACCATGAATAAATGTACTAGCAAACTCTTTGCTAAGCTATCAAAATGTTTCTTTGGAAAACAATTTATCCAATACGTCACTATGTTATTGCCTACAAATCTAAAAGCTCTTTCTAAGTTTTATGGTTTCATGGGTTATTACCAACAATTTATCCATCAATCTCTGACTTCTTAATTCGACTTTCAACCAGAAATAGTACTATAGAAGCATTTGTGGGATGCGTGGATGAATCATTTGCCTGTAACAAACATCATAGACTTGCAAAGTTGTAACACACATCTTACAATGAGACTCAAATACAAGCTCAAGCTAAGTAAAAGTACCTGTAGAGGGGCATCAGGGAAGTTGGAGACCGGCCGATGACGATGTCTCGGATGCTCGAGCGCGAAAACATGTTCCTGAGCTTCTCGTCTCCTTTGTATCCCGTTGCGAAGATGACTACATCTGCTACCAATGGTTGGTCCTTTTGTTCATCTAGAATCAAGCCCTCTTTGCAAAAAGAAATCTTTTTAGGCTTCTTGAACACAATACTTCCCGCTTCCACTTTGTCGTAGAAGTCCGATGGTATGATCATGACCTTACAAGTGGAAACATACTGCACAAATGGTTCCTTTGGAACCATGTCGTATTTCTTCAGTGGAAGCTTCCGCTTCAAATAGCTCTCCACGAACTTGGAAAGCGCCCACCTCTACAAAAAAGAGAACAGAAAATAATTTAGACCTTTGTCATTCTTCATGTTGATCAAATTTGTACCATACCATGGGACTCAACAGTGTAGCCAAGAGACCGTAAAGCAGCCCTTCACGAGGCTTATGAATCAGCATCTCAGTAATGCGATTGAAAAGAAGAGCACCTATATCAACTCCCCGTGGAAACATGTCCGGCATCATCCACGGAATAGTTCGTTGCAACATCGTGCACGGAAGTTCGTTTCCTGGAAACCAAAAGCCGACCAAAGCTCAATTCACAATATCCCAACCTCAATCACTTTCAGAAAAATGCAATTCACCGAAAAAACACACAGAGATTCACCAATCCTCACCGTTTGCAAGTGCACACTCGTAAGCCACATCGACGGCTGATTTATTACTGCCGATGACCACGACTCGCTTCCCTTTGATGAGCTCCAATGCGGCAGCATTGTCCATCGCGGAGTAGTCCATGGAATGCAGGACTTTCCCGGAGAATATCTCCGGTCCACGGCCATCGGGGAAGTCTGGTATATTCGGAAGGCCGCTAAACCTTCCGATACAGAGGACTAGGAAGTCCGCTTCATATTCCTACGGCAGAATCGCTGTAAATTGTTACTCAGATAAACGATTTCAAATCGTAAAGAGCAATCGGCGAAAAAACATGAATTAAATTAATAATATTTTAAAAGTTAATAAAAAAATAGTCCACACTAATCATTTAACTCATTGATGGACTCCAATTAGGGTTTCAAACGATATCAAAAGTAGGATTAAATTAGAATTTAGTTGGGTTTCAAGATTTCAATCAAAACTCTTACATAGGTTTGGTGCATAAAAACCTCATTATTTTAAATTCACCCTTTTCATACAATTAATAAGAAAGTAAAAAAGATTTTATTAAAGACACCAATGTAATTTTGATTTTAATAATCATAAATTCAATTTTTAATAACTATTAATCAAACACAATACTTTAATAAAAAAAATGTAGTCAATAAATACATTTTTTATCTTAAATCCATAAATAAGTTTTTTTAAAAAATCTAATATTTTTAAAATGATTTTATTAAAGACACCACAGCCCCACCATTCTAGTTCCTCTTCATTATTACTATTTTAGGTGATGACTAAACTATGGTTAAATTTCTTAGTTAAAGAATATAATATAATGTTACGATATATTTAATTAATTGACTTGGGAATTTACGTGATTAAAATAAAAAAATACCTCTGTGGATTTAGATAAGGTGTCAAGAACCTGGAGCTTCCACTTGCCTTTAGATCCAAATGCCCTCCCGCTTCCTCCCCACAATTCCCATGCCACCATTTCCTCTTCGCTTTCCCCCACGTAATCCACGCTCCTCACTTTGCTGTTGAACTTGATGTAGCGCGCCAAATCGAAATGCTTGGCGTAGGAATTGACGTACTCGAGGACTTGATCCGCCGGAGGGAACATCTCGTCGGCGTCGGGAGACGGCCAATCGAAATCGGAGAACCTGAAGTAGCGTTTCAGGTTCTGGAGCCGAGTCGTCTTCATCGTGTGATTCCATACCCCGCCGACTTGCCCCGCGGCTTCGAAGACCACAGGATTGAAGCCAGCGGCGGCGGCGTGCTTGCAGGCCAGGAGGCCGGCCATTCCGGCGCCGATGATCGCGACTCTCTTCTGCATTTTGACTGTTTGAGTTTGGCGCGTTAAGGGATTAGTTGCTTTGACTGGGATTTGGGGGGAAAATGGAAGCCTCTATTTAAACCTTTTTTTGGTTGAAAGACACCACGGAATGAGTTATGTTGGCCAAGACGTCCACGTAGCACGGGTAGTTGCCATCCAAACTTTGGAAATCCAAAACCAAGCATTCTATTTATTAATTGAATTATAATTTATCATAATCATTTTTAAAATAAAAAATGCGAAACTCAAAACCGTGCACGGACATCTATAAACCGTTTGCCGGTCAATAATTTCAAATTCTAGTGGAATGACTATTGATTTCATATGACAATGTTTATGTTTAAGGGTGGAGCTTGGGCTTGAGCAAACTCAGCCTTGACCTAATCTTAAAAAAAATTATATGTTAATTTAATTTATATTTTACTTAGAAATCTTGTTTAACTTCATGGATTGACCAACCTTAAAAATTTTCTCAAGCTCTACCAATACTTATGTTAAATCTTGAACTGAATATTTGCATCTTATTATAATATTGTTTGGATTTCATAGGAAAATGCTTATATTGAATGCTCAAATTTGACATTCATATGATTGCACATTCATGCAACATTGTGTACCACTCCATTCGGTGTTTGGTTTGAACTTGCAAAGGGCACGACCTTCATGCAATACTGCGTACCATTCTATCTGCTAGTAGTTTAAACTTACAAAGGATTGCAATTTCATGTAGCACTATGTAACCCTATCCAACGTTGGTTTAAAATTGTAAAGAACAACTTCATGCAGCACTGCATAATGTTGTATCTAATATTGGTTTAAAGTTGTGGAGGACTGCAGCTTTACTCAATGGTGCATACCACTCTATTTGATGTGGGATCAAACTTTGAAGCATTGTAGTTTTTACGTTGCACCATTTAACACTCTATCTAGTGCTGGTTTAGACTTGCAAGATCATGTAACATGATAATATGATGTTGGCTATAAATTGCAGATAGTTCTTTCATTATTAATTATAGACAGTTTTGATGGTTAACCAACCATGGAGTGCATGCTCGGCTATTTAATCTCTCTAATGAGTGCTTATTGTGTCTCTTCATACCATTATTCCCAAGGAGAACACACTAGTTCCACCTTCCTTTTCCTCCACATTGGACTTCTGATAAACGAAAATCCATGTCATTGTTTAATTATGAAAATTTTGATTCAAATAAAATTTATAAAACCTAATTTTTTAGAGATACAAATCAAGCAATTGTATAGTGGAATTAAGCTTGAACATAAGGAGTTTAATACCTATTGCATGAAATTTAATACATTCTAGTTTCAAAATCGATTTCAAGTTTAAGCAAAAACTAGCATGAATTCAATAATTGCGTGACAATAAAAATAAAGAGATAATATGTTTATAATTCTAAAAGTGGAATGTTCATTCAACTCATGTTTCAAACTAGCTCAAGATGATCTAAATCTACTCAAATCAATTATTTTTTTTATTTTAATTTACTTAGGTATCCTATTTTCACCTTACCCTCAAGTCTACCATTTTATAAAATTAATAAGAATAGATTTATTCAATCATATTAATCTCTATCCAAAAAAATCAACTATCTAATTACATCATATATATCCATTAGTTTACCTCTAGGTTGGGTTTCCCAAGTTAGAATTATTTTTTTCCCTACTAGATATATATACTAGATTGTTATGAAGATTTAAACTAGCACATTTTTCTTTTTGAATCTAGACTAAAATGACTACTTCTTCCACATCTTCCTAAGGCATTGCTCTAATCTAGTCAATCAAACTAAAGATAAGCAAAATATCGGATTTCTTACCAGAGATCTGTTGCACTTTTTTTCGGACAATTAGTTCAACTTTTTGTCTATTCAAGCATTGTTGTTGCATTCATTATGCACTCACTTAGTGTGCTCAATAAAAGATTGTGTTGCTGCATGTTTTTTTGTCATCATTGGTTTTTGATGTGATAGTTCAAACCACAATTTTTTGGAAAATCAGATCTTAAGGGTCTGTTTGGTACTGTTTCAGAAAAAACTTCAAACAACTTCAAATAAGTGGTTCTAGAAACGTTTCATTTTTTTTGAAGCAGAGATACCCTAGCTTCTAAAAAAAATCGAAGCACTTCATTATTTCAACTTCATATAAAACAGAACAACACGTGTTTTATCTAAGAATTGCTTCTAGAAGTGCTTCTACTGAAGCAGAAGCTTTACCAAACATACTCTAAGTTTCAAATAAAACAATAATTCATGAAAGAAGAAGTTAATTCTCAAGAAATGAATATCATTGCAACTCAATTTATGAAAATGCTACTATACTCACAAAACATGAAAGGAAACAAAAAAATAAACTACACTAAACATCATAAATAAAATTTCATAAGTCTCAAGTTCTATAAGAACTTAAAGAAAAAGCATAATTTTCAAAATTTATTATAATCAAAATTGTTTCCAAACAAGAATGAAGCCATTTTTAAATAAAATAGGGAAATGGGCCTACACAAAATAAAAGCAACGTTAGTGAACTAAAATGTTATAACCCAATTTTACTCAACTTGATCTAATTTAAATAGGTTGAACTCAATGTCATATGTTTCATAGTTTTTCTGATTGGTTTACAATTTCATAATAAGTTTTTTTATTTTTTCATGTTATTGATCTAGTAATTGTCTCAAGTGAAATTATGAGATGATTAGTATTATTATTTTCTTCAGTTTCATTATCTTTATTTATATTATTTATGATCGCATCAGCTTTTTTTTTTCAAACAAAAAATTTTAAGAGTAGTGTTTGTCCAATCTTTTCTTCTTTTGATCCTTTCCTCACATCTCTTTGGCCTGACGAATGCTCCCTTCATATTTTTTTCTCTCATGAATATTATTTCCTATTGTATATTCACAAGTTTTTATTGATATTTTTTATGATATTCTTGTTTACAACAAAAAACATGAATAAATGTACTAGCAAACTCTTTGCTAAGCTATCAAAATGTTTCTTTGGAAAACAATTTATCCAATACACTATGTTATTGCCTACAAATCTAAAAGCTCTTTCTAAGTTTTATGGTTTCATGGGTTATTACCAACAATTTATCCATCAATCTCTGACTTCTTAATTCGACTTTCAACCAGAAATAGTACTATAGAAGCAAAATGGATTATTTGACATTTTCAGAATTTTCTTTACTTCTCGTTTCTTTTTATTCTTTATATCAAGATTGTGACTATTGGATGTACCATTATTTTTGTTTCATGAAGATATTTTGCTTATCTTTAGTTTGATTGACTAGATTAGAGCAATGCCTTAGGAAGATGTGGAAGAAGTAGTCATTTTAGTCTAGATTCAAAAAGAAAAATGTGCTAGTTTAAATCTTCATAACAATCTAGTATATATATCTAGTAGGGAAAAAATAATTCTAACTTGGGAAACCCAACCTAGAGGTAAACTAATGGATATATATGATGTAATTAGATAGTTGATTTTTTTTGGATAGAGATTAATATGATTGAATAAATCTATTCTTATTAATTTTATAAAATGGTAGACTTGAGGGTAAGGTGAAAATAGGATACCTAAGTAAATTAAAATAAAAAAATAATTGATTTGAGTAGATTTAGATCATCTTGAGCTAGTTTGAAACATGAGTTGAATGAACATTCCACTTTTAGAATTATAAACATATTATCTCTTTATTTTTATTGTCACGCAATTATTGAATTCATGCTAGTTTTTGCTTAAACTTGAAATCGATTTTGAAACTAGAATGTATTAAATTTCATGCAATAGGTATTAAACTCCTTATGTTCAAGCTTAATTCCACTATACAATTGCTTGATTTGTATCTCTAAAAAATTAGGTTTTATAAATTTTATTTGAATCAAAATTTTCATAATTAAACAATGACATGGATTTTCGTTTATCAGAAGTCCAATGTGGAGGAAAAGGAAGGTGGAACTAGTGTGTTCTCCTTGGAATAATGGTATGAAGAGACACAATAAGCACTCATTAGAGAGATTAAATAGCCGAGCATGCACTCCATGGTTGGTTAACCATCAAAACTGTCTATAATTAATAATGAAAGAACTATCTGCAATTTATAGCCAACATCATATTATCATGTTACATGATCTTGCAAGTCTAAACCAGCACTAGATAGAGTGTTAAATGGTGCAAACGTAAAAACTACAATGCTTCAAAGTTTGATCCCACATCAAATAGAGTGGTATGCACCATTGAGTAAAGCTGCAGTCCTCCACAACTTTAAACCAATATTAGATACAACATTATGCAGTGCTGCATGAAGTTGTTCTTTACAATTTTAAACCAACGTTGGATAGGGTTACATAGTGCTACATGAAATTGCAATCCTTTGTAAGTTTAAACTACTAGCAGATAGAATGGTACGCAGTATTGCATGAAGGTCGTGCCTTTGCAAGTTCAAACCAAACACCGAATGGAGTGGTACACAATGTTGCATGAATGTGCAATCATATGAATGTCAAATTTGAGCATTCAATATAAGCATTTTCCTATGAAATCCAAACAATATTATAATAAGATGCAAATATTCAGTTCAAGATTTAACATAAGTATTGGTAGAGCTTGAGAAAATTTTTAAGGTTGGTCAATCCATGAAGTTAAACAAGATTTCTAAGTAAAATATAAATTAAATTAACATATAATTTTTTTTAAGATTAGGTCAAGGCTGAGTTTGCTCAAGCCCAAGCTCCACCCTTAAACATAAACATTGTCATATGAAATCAATAGTCATTCCACTAGAATTTGAAATTATTGACCGGCAAACGGTTTATAGATGTCCGTGCACGGTTTTGAGTTTCGCATTTTTTATTTTAAAAATGATTATGATAAATTATAATTCAATTAATAAATAGAATGCTTGGTTTTGGATTTCCAAAGTTTGGATGGCAACTACCCGTGCTACGTGGACGTCTTGGCCAACATAACTCATTCCGTGGTGTCTTTCAACCAAAAAAAGGTTTAAATAGAGGCTTCCATTTTCCCCCCAAATCCCAGTCAAAGCAACTAATCCCTTAACGCGCCAAACTCAAACAGTCAAAATGCAGAAGAGAGTCGCGATCATCGGCGCCGGAATGGCCGGCCTCCTGGCCTGCAAGCACGCCGCCGCCGCTGGCTTCAATCCTGTGGTCTTCGAAGCCGCGGGGCAAGTCGGCGGGGTATGGAATCACACGATGAAGACGACTCGGCTCCAGAACCTGAAACGCTACTTCAGGTTCTCCGATTTCGATTGGCCGTCTCCCGACGCCGACGAGATGTTCCTCCGGCGGATCAAGTCCTCGAGTACGTCAATTCCTACGCCAAGCATTTCGATTTGGCGCGCTACATCAAGTTCAACAGCAAAGTGAGGAGCGTGGATTACGTGGGGGAAAGCGAAGAGGAAATGGTGGCATGGGAATTGTGGGGAGGAAGCGGGAGGGCATTTGGATCTAAAGGCAAGTGGAAGCTCCAGGTTCTTGACACCTTATCTAAATCCACAGAGGTATTTTTTTATTTTAATCACGTAAATTCCCAAGTCAATTAATTAAATATATCGTAACATTATATTATATTCTTTAACTAAGAAATTTAACCATAGTTTAGTCATCACCTAAAATAGTAATAATGAAGAGGAACTAGAATGGTGGGGCTGTGGTGTCTTTAATAAAATCATTTTAAAATATTTAGATTTTTTAAAAAACTTATTTATGGATTTAAGATAAAAAATGTATTTATTGACTACATTTTTTTTATTAAAGTATTGTGTTTGATTAATAGTTATTAAAAATTGAATTTATGATTATTAAAATCAAAATTACATTGGTGTCTTTAATAAAATCTTTTTTACTTTCTTATTAATTGTATGAAAAGGGTGAATTTAAAATAATGAGGTTTTTATGCACCAAACCTATGTAAGAGTTTTGATTGAAATCTTGAAACCCAACTAAATTCTAATTTAATCCTACTTTTGATATCGTTTGAAACCCTAATTGGAGTCCATCAATGAGTTAAATGATTAGTGTGGACTATTTTTTTATTAACTTTAAAAATATTATTAATTTAATTCATGTTTTTTCGCCGATTGCTCTTTACGATTTGAAATCGTTTATCTTGAGTAACAATTTACAGCGATTCTGCCGTAGGAATATGAAGCGGACTTCCTAGTCCTCTGTATCGGAAGGTTTAGCGGCCTTCCGAATATACCAGACTTCCCCGATGGCCGTGGACCGGAGATATTCTCCGGGAAAGTCCTGCATTCCATGGACTACTCCGCGATGGACAATGCTGCCGCATTGGAGCTCATCAAAGGGAAGCGAGTCGTGGTCATCGGCAGTAATAAATCAGCCGTCGATGTGGCTTACGAGTGTGCACTTGCAAACGGTGAGGATTGGTGAATCTCTGTGTGTTTTTTTCGGTGAATTGCATTTTTCTGAAAGTGATTGAGGTTGGGATATTGTGAATTGAGCTTTGGTCGGCTTTTGGTTTCCAGGAAACGAACTTCCGTGCACGATGTTGCAACGAACTATTCCGTGGATGATGCCGGACATGTTTCCACGGGGAGTTGATATAGGTGCTCTTCTTTTCAATCGCATTACTGAGATGCTGATTCATAAGCCTCGTGAAGGGCTGCTTTACGGTCTCTTGGCTACACTGTTGAGTCCCATGGTATGGTACAAATTTGATCAACATGAAGAATGACAAAGGTCTAAATTATTTTCTGTTCTCTTTTTTGTAGAGGTGGGCGCTTTCCAAGTTCGTGGAGAGCTATTTGAAGCGGAAGCTTCCACTGAAGAAATACGACATGGTTCCAAAGGAACCATTTGTGCAGTATGTTTCCACTTGTAAGGTCATGATCATACCATCGGACTTCTACGACAAAGTGGAAGCGGGAAGTATTGTGTTCAAGAAGCCTAAAAAGATTTCTTTTTGCAAAGAGGGCTTGATTCTAGATGAACAAAAGGACCAACCATTGGTAGCAGATGTAGTCATCTTCGCAACGGGATACAAAGGAGACGAGAAGCTCAGGAACATGTTTTCGCGCTCGAGCATCCGAGACATCGTCATCGGCCGGTCTCCAACTTCCCTGATGCCCCTCTACAGGTACTTTTACTTAGCTTGAGCTTGTATTTGAGTCTCATTGTAAGATGTGTGTTACAACTTTGCAAGTCTATGATGTTTGTTACAGGCAAATGATTCATCCACGCATCCACAAATGGCGGTTATCGGCTATTCAGAGTCTCTTTTGAACATCTACACATTCGAAATGAGCTCCAAATGGCTCGTGGCGTTACTAGATGGGGCGTTTACGTTGCCCAGCATAAAGGAAATGGAACAGGACATTGAAGAGTGGGGAAAGTACATGAAGAAAATCTCGGTTAATAATGAGTATAGGAGAGCTTGCATTGCGGGCTTTCACATTTGGTACAATGATCAACTCTGCAAAGATATGGGCTGCAATCCTAGAAGGAAACAGGGGCTAATCCGAGAACTGTTTGAATCTTATACAGCTGCTGATTATACTGGATTAGACTCCAAGTTGTCATAAGTTTTGATGTATGAAATACTTTGCATTGGTATACAGTATGCATATAAACTTTTATGTACTCAGTAGGAGCTCTCTTTGAATTGTGTCTTACAAGAGCATTGGATGTGAATTCTCAGTTGAATTTATTTGATCTATTCTTTCTAGTACAATAAAGAGCCAACCACATCAAGAGTGAACGCTGCTACTGTAGTGATCTTCATCACACTCTGGTATGCTCATCAGCTTTTCCTGCCCAAAACAGATACGAAGTAGTGTAACATGAAACTGAAGGTGATATCAAGAATCCGACAGACATAGGTAAAAGAGCGCATACTTTAGATGAATTCCAATTGCTGGTAAACTAAGTTTTTGAGGACTTGCTGCAGGAACAAGCACTGGTTTCGAAAAATTTTCTGGGGAGCAGATGCTGATAGTGATGGCAAAGCGCGGCACAGCCAGGAATCCGATGGAGATTTTGGTAAAGGCGGAGGAAGTGGGCGCTCTGAAGATTTTCTGCGGAGGTTTCCCGAGTTCTTGCTCTCTGCAGATGCTTCTCCACATCATCTGCAGATAGCGACAGAGTTACCTCTAAATGCTTCATGTGGGAGTAAGCAGGAAATGTTGTTTTCTTTTGGATGGTAGAAATAAGCTGTTGCTCTGTTCTTTCCCACTCTTCATCAATGATACTATCATCCATGGGAGAATCTGTTTCATGCATCTGATTCATAATCCGCGAAGTGATCTCATGTTCATTTTCAGGTGAGGAGGGAGAACTCAGATTACTCACTTTCTGCAAAGTATCAACAAGGACAGTTTTCTCAACTACAGAGTCACTTGAATCTGAATCTTTCTCAGGTGGTGTTTTAGTTGCAGAAGAAAGAGATGCTCTTGATCTCAGATTCAAACTAGGAACATGGTTTTGGAGGTAAAATGGGCTCTTCAGACAAAGATTTGAAAATAAACCACATACCCAGGAAAACTACCGTTGAAATCACATTCCTTTTCATCATCATCTTCATCGTCCTCTTCTTCTTCTATTGCTGCATCCAAACCAAAATGAGAGTACTTCTTTGCAAAACTAGGTCCATATCTGAGTTCAGGCTTGCCAAAAAATCCCTGTTTCACTTGCAATGGTTTTTCTCTTGCAAGAGATTGTTTTGGGGGTAAATATGTAGGTGTCTCGGAAGCAATTGCTTTTGCTGCAGGGATAAACCTCTTCATCATGAACTCATTCGCATGCGACCAGCTGGAAATTTCTGTGACAGATTCTCATCCAAATCCGAGAAGTCACTCATACCACAATTCAAATAAGATGATTCTGTCCAGGACAATCTATCAGGTGCATCTGCATATTCGTCATCACAGTCAGAAGAACTCTTGCTTCCCTCAGTTTCCCTTCGCAGTTTCTCAAAATCATCAATCTCTTCACTGGGAGATGGACTTTTCACTGAGCCACAGGGGAATTCAGCAATGAATCTGCCAGGAGGAAGCTTAGGAGCCATCCGCAGTTCTGGTTTTATCTCTGCCTTGGGCTTTCCAGGTTTGTGTTCCCATTGAAAAGGCACTGCTCCAGGATCGCTGATAGGTCCAGATTTCAGGTCGGATATGTAGTACGGAAGCCGAGGGAGAACCAAGGGAGACTCTTGTCGATCATGTGTCACTGATGCCCCTTTTCCAGAATGTCTTCTAACTGATATAAGAGGTTTCTTCAGATCAATCTGCTTGTCATCCATCAGAGACTTCACCAGCCCCTTTTTACCTTCAAGGAGTGATTGCATGACAAAAACAATAAAAATAGCAGCTCAGAGAACAAATACCAGGAAAAAACACAACACCCCTTGTTTCACCCAAACAAGGATCATACACCCAAAGTCATTTGCATTCTCAACTTGGATCCAAGAAACTCATCATAAGTTGGGGATATGTCCCAGTAAAGAATTCATGAAACAACAACATGATTCCCTAATCAAATTTCTTGCAAACTCCAATATCAGTGGGAGAACACAGAAAGTTAACCACAAACGCTTATCCAAAAGAAAAAAAGTGCGGTGGAGCTTCTTACCACAAATGAGAACCCATCAACTCGACAAGGCTTTTCCGGAGACCTGAATCATTACTTCCCGATGCAACAACACTGCACATGTCTTCCCATTTATTACCCGAAATCTTTGAACAGAAAAGTAAACAACAAGATTGCGGGTGGTAAAGCAAACCAGATTCTTCTCTAATCTGCGCTGCACTATGCACGAAAACACGCCGACAGGTTTCACGGGGGGAAGACAAAGACCCAGAAAGAATGGAACGAAAAGATTGATTTTTGGAGTCAGGAAGCTAAAGAATTCAGAGAACTTATAGATGGGTTGGAATCGAATTCATCAAATCGCAGTTTGTCCATCCATTTCAGCGAGATAATGCGGTAGTGGAGTCAGGGCCCAAAGAAAGTTAGACGATAGACACTTTGAACACATGCAATCACTGTCATTCATTCGTTTGCTGTGGAAGGTGACGTTTAACCAGAGGGGAACACCGACGCTACTTTTCAACAGATGCTGAAGCTGAACCGTTACCGTCAATCTGTTTTTCTTTTCCATTTTTTTATGAATAAAATTACTCTAATATTTTAAATTTTGCAGTCCAGTCAAGCGTCGACTGCCTCATGGTGCTTGTCACCCAGGCATTCATTCGCATTTTATGTCATTCCATCTGAAACCTAACATGCAAATTAAATAATAATAATCATGATAATACTAATAATAATAGTAGTTGTTATGGTTCCAAAGTTATGTCAACAACCGATTAAGTTTTTGTGGTGATATGGATTTATTCTTTTTGGAAAAGAAAAATGCGCAAAAATTGGTGAAATTCGAAAAAACATGAGAATCACAATGATTCTATTCAAATTAATGTTTAAAATCAACTAATGATGAAAAAAGAACGAAAGTTTACCTCCCAACAATGAAGAGCTTGCGATCAGGCTACACTCTATTAAAGATTGATGAGATGATATATATACGATTTTATTTTGTTTCATTTTAAAACATATTTTATTATTATTATTGAGATTCTAATTTTTACTTTACCTATCATTGTATCTTAAATCTATATTGATTTTTAATCTTTTATATTAATTCTATATTTCGAAAATAAAATATATTTTATGAATTTATATAACATTTTCGACTCAATTTAAAGATAAATCAAAATTTAACAATTCATGAATTTGAAAATGTATGAATTCGAGCTTAAAATAAGGCTTAAGTTGCATGAAGAATGAAAATTTGATCCAATATCTTAGGTTCACATGAATATCTAAATAATGATGTTGTTTTAACCAATTTTCTCTTATATTTTTCATATTTTACAGTCAAATGTATGCGCTTGAACACTTTTTCATAAAGAATATTATGCAATCCTTGTATATGTTGATATTTTATTATGTTATTTGATATTTAATTTAAAATTTTTCTTGTCAATTTGCTCGTGTGTGGCTAAAGACTAAGTACATGTTAGAAAATCCAAATTCATCTTCAGCATCTAAGTAGAAGTGTTCAATTAGGAATCATTATTGAAAACACATTTAACCTAACTTATATGGAAGGTGTAAACTATAGGATTTAGAATCCAATGTTGAGAATAATAGATTATCAAGGTAGGTGAAATGATTTTGGTAATATG